>CAEGAE010007072.1:0-116615 GCA_903067095.1 Girardinus metallicus
TATATTATTATTATTATTATTTTTTATTTTTTTTTTTACAAAATTCTTCTTTTTTATATTTTTGATATTATGTTAAGAAAATCTAAGCACATTCAAATTTCAGTTTTCAACCTATGATTTCTTTCTTTTATTGAACGAAAAGGCTTCCCAAACCAACATGGAAAAGATAACCAGGCCCTAACCAGGTAAGCGTTTAGGCCGTTCTTTTCTTATTGTTGAATCATAAACACTGGTTTTATCAAAGGAAAATAAGAAAAGCAGTTCTTTAGATGCTTTTCTAGATTCCTTTGTGCCTCCTGGATTAATCATTAATGCATTTTTGGAGCAATTTCTGGAGCCTGATGGAAAGGTTCTCCTATTCTTTGTTTCCTAAAACCTTAGACTTGGCTTTGTGTCCCTTTTCAGACTGATAGATGTCAACGACTTTGAATTAGTTTGATCAGAGTGCGATTTGTTTCTTTTCTTTTAGCCTACTTCATGTTGTCAGATAGGTTCTAGATCAGTGATTTGTTAGTAATCTCGATATCCAGCCTGACAGTAATCAACCAAGCTTTGGTGTGATTAGTAAAATAGAAACAGGGGGAAAAGTGGCTCTTTACAATTCATTTATAAGATAGGAGGGGTTGAATTAGATATTATTTTTCTCTAAATGAATGAAATCATTATTTGAAAAACCTAATTGTGGACTTATATTAAATTAAATAATAAGACAATTGCATCAGTAAGGTAAAAGTCTATTTGATTTAATCATTAAATGCATTAAAGTACATAATGTTGATTAATGTGGATATGTATTTTTAATGAGTTGGAAAAAATATTAAAATTTTGACCTTTTGGTTGGAGCAGGGGAAATTCCTGTCTCTACCAGTAGATATCTAATCCAAACCATTTGGCCTCTTGCAAACAGCATGGGCCTCGCTACGTTGATTTATAAGCAATAATAATGCAGGGGAGAAAATCCTTGTGGTAAAAAAGCAATAAAATTGTATTTTTCTAACTTCTGCACCTGAAATGGAAAATAAGCCCTGGTTATTCATAACATATGTTTTGTCTGTGTATCACCCTATGGTGGCTTTTTTTACAGGGCCCCAAAGTGGGAGCCTTTGGATCAGTCCACCACTAAAACAACAGTCGTTGTTTCTCACATTTCGAACGGAACCGTTTTCCAGATCAGACGGGATTCCAACCACAGACTCGATGTTCCAGTGATTTCAACCAGCTTCAGGCCTCAGACCTGAGTTCCTCCTCTCCACACACACCTCTGAGTGAGTGGCGTCATGAAGCAGAACAGACTGTGAGGATAATCCGTGGCTGCTGCAGCTGTCGTAAATCCAGCTGATCTGTAAATAGGACCTGGCTGCAGAGGACGAAGGAGTCAAAGCAGGAAAGCCCACAAATCACAACAGGAAGCAGCTAGGTCAGCAGGAAAAGCTTTTCTAGATAATAGATGATAGGATATTATTTCTACTTATTTCACTTCTTACTATGTAATTTGCTTTGTGTTAGTTTGCTTTAGATGCACTAATCAGTCCACCAGTGTTTGAAATTGTCCAGTTTTCCTGGTTGTAGGTGAAAATCATCAGGTCAATTCTGGAAAAAAAAAAAGTGTTAAATTGTTGTAAAATGCTTCACACCCAAGAACTTCAACCTTTATTTCAGTTTTCAAACATATCAGCTTGTTTTTTTTTTTTGTTTGTTTGTTTGTTTTCAGTTTTTTTGGTGAAATATTTTTTTTCTTTTTCTGTTGATTCCAAAAGAACCTGCAGCACTTTGAGTTTTGCTTTTGGTCTTAACATATTTAATTATATACATATATTTTTTTTAAGTTACAAGGATACTTCTGAATAGCCATGACATTTTTTATTTTAATTATTGTCAGAGATTATTTATTTCACTCTCACTTTACATTTTCATTTTTATGTCATGATGGTTAGAAGCTAAGTTGTGATGCATTTTTTTTACTTTTTTTTTTTTTTTACTTTTTTGCTGAGCTGCTCAGCTAGTTTCAGTTGTTTGAAAACATAAATGAAGCATAACTTAAGTTTAAGTTATTTTCATATATAACCATGTTATTTTAAGAAACTGATGATTGTGCAGTTTAAGACTATCAAAAATAACTCAAGATTTAGTGTCACTGATTAATTTTTAGTTAAGTGTATTTTAAATTTTGTGATCTTGTTTTACTCACTTTGCTCAATACATCTGTATTTTGTAACAATCGTAAAACACCCCAGTATTTTTCATAATCCACAATTTAAAGAACTAAAACTGCCTGTCTTGTAAAGTTACTTTAAAGCTCATTTGATGTGAGTTGATGCAATATAGCTAAACTAAACTGAACTGAGTTCATGTTAAGCCATCAACACTCATCAAAGTCTGAAGGGAGCAAATTTATTTTAGAAAATCTAAAAAAATTAATGTTTCTTACAGATACCAGCAATAAATCCTAAACCTCAAGCTTAAAACTTACACATGTTCTTTTTTCCTGCACGGCAAATTAAACTCAGAAACAAACAATAACTTCTTAGAGGTTTTGACTAGGCCTCTTTCTCTTCTGTGGTGGAGTAGTTTGTCAACTACTCCACCAGATAAAATAACATCTCCTGTTTTTTTTAACTACAGGGATTCATACAGCTCATCTGCACAACCTGCTCTTGGCAAGGCAGATCATGATTTTGTCTTTTTCTGCTACAGATGAAAACCTGTCTGACCAGAAGAAGAGTGAGAAGGTGATCAAGGGAAGATGAAGAAACCGCAGAAATATCTGGAGGTTGCACTCAGATGAACTTTGTGGTTTTTAATGGAGATTACATCAGTACAGTGACTTAGTATACGAATTAAAATTTTAATGAATGAAATGTAGCCTACATGTTGTGGAAGTTTGAATATACAACTTGAACTGTACTCATAAACTATTTTAAATAAAGATATTAACTAGCATAAATAAAACCTCAATAGTAAGCACTTTCCCCAGCAGGGATGTTTGAAACTCTAATATTTATCTTTCTGTGCACATGAATAATTAACTGAATACAGCGGCTCAGTAAAGACAGCAGCCTGCAGGCCCAGGTTTAAACTTCCAGCTGGGCGAAACGGGGATTCAAATGTGAAGCAAGTGGAAAAATAGATGAATAAAAGCACTGATGCTAAAGGTAATGAAAAGACTTTGAATGAAAATCATCCTGAAATATAGACACTCCTTTCACCAGAGGTTTTATTCTCTCTCTTCGACGCTGTTTGTTTTATCTGTAATCTGTTTAAGATATAAACAGCTCACTTCCTCAATAACGTCAGAATGAATCTTCACATCAAACTAATGAATTGTGTTGCGTTAACAAACTTGTTTAAATTGCAGAAACAGTCCAGGAAGGAATGCTAACCTCCTTTCCCCATATGTAAAAGTCCTAACCACTGAACAACCATGCAGCCCATTTTTCAAACACAAATATTCTTCTTACTGACTTGTATTTGGATGTGAGTCTCCCTCCAAAGAGCATCATATGTCTCCCCACCTCTTTCTCATGACTGCTCTCACAACATATCCGGTTTTAGATGTTAACCAGAATGGCAGTGAATCCTTGTTTACATACTTTGACTTAAACCCCGGAGCAAAGTGGGCAAAGGAGATCAGATGCAGAAATTCCTTAGTTAGTACACTGGACAGCATCAACTGGGCCTCCACCCCTCCCCTCCAGCCAATAGCTTTTCTTTTACTCTGTTGATTACTTTTGCTCCACTTGCGTGATTTTCTTTACCTTTATTTTACCAGAATAAAAACCCATTGAGATTGAAAACCTCTTTTTCAAAGGAGTTCTGCACAAGATTCAGCAACAAATGCAACACAAACGTTACATAGTTAATATGTCGAGGTACATAAAACAGATACATGACATCAAATCAGCTTCACGAAGATTTAGTTTGGATGCGAAAGCACAAAATGAGATTAATTGAATCTCAAAATGTTGCCACTTTACTTGATTGTTCTTGTCTAATTTCTTTTTCTACAAACCATTTGTCTGTCTTGTCCCCTCTTGTAAGACAAATGTCTTCCTCCTATCGTATTAGCAAAAATACAGAGTTTACTGCTTCAACAAACTAATAGTTTAAGTGTGTGCACTATTTTACCAGATTATTGCAAATGTCATTTATAGTTTTCTCTCAACAAATTTTATTTGTGGTTGAGCACAATTTGGAGATCCACAATATGAGTGGGCATCTATTAAACTATTTATCATGATGAACACACAGTTAAAACGATGAATCTCTGCACTCCACCCCCAACACAATCATCCTTCAAAGTGAATGAAAAAACTAATTATTTTTTGTGTTTTAATTTATTTCTTGCTGCTGGTTCCAATGCAGTTATTGTGTGCGTTTTAGCATTATGATTTCACTGATGACTGATTGAAATGACTTATGTCTTCCCCCCGGAAAAGGGGAAGATGTCTTGTACGCCTCTGCTCCTCTTAGTGGTATTTATCTGGGAGGGTTTATTATGAGTGGCCTCATTTTTAATCTATTTTGACATTCTTTCACTTTGAGTTTCACTATCTGACTTCCTGTTCAGGCAGCTCTTACCTGCAGACATAATAACTCTGAAATGAAGGATTAAGTGGAAACTACTACGCTGACTTGAAATGACTTCATTGTAAAGCTGTGAGTTTCCTGCTCCTCTCCTCAGCCTCCCACGCAGCCTGCAGCGCCTCAAACTCCTGCACTCAGATCAGCCAGAGAGAAACACACACAGATGACATGAAACAGCAGAGGATCAACAAGAACATCCCTTCCAACTCCACTAAAATTATATTTGTTGTTACATGTGTTGCTGCCTCTGCTTCCAGGCAGTTTCACCCTTGGCGAGCTGATCGGCCGGGTTTATCTGTGTTTAGCCTGTGAAACTGTGTATTTGTTCAGGTGTGTGACTCATGGAAGGAGAGAGAAACCTTCGCAGACTGAAGCTCTCATCCAGTGCTGCGGTCAGATGACAGACAACATTTTAAATAAAATAAAACAAGTCACTCTGATGATTCGTGCTGATTCGGCTGAAGAACAGTTGCAGCATTTCTGCATAATTTCCTCCTGTTTTTTGGACTAAACAGTATTTTTACGGACTTCATAATGACCCAATTCGTGAGCAAAAGTAGAACGTGCCTCATAAATCTTTGTGGTAAAGAAGATAAACTTGTCAAACAAAGTCATGAAAGTTTACACGAAGTGAGCGATCCAGCAAAGAGAGCAGCTCTTACACTGAAAGTAACGCCTCTGAGAAAATATTAGGAGAGATATAAAAAAAGTTATGTGAACTTTTCACCCAGCAGCAGTTTTCTCTCAGCTCTCTGTACTGTTTAAAAGCATTTTTGCTACCCAAGGAAAATTACTGGCAACGCCACATTGGAAGAATGGGGCTACTTTATCATTTTATGAATCTGAACTAAAGCAAAACATCAGGCGTTCCTCAAGGTTCCAGTCTCGGGCCACTCTTTTTTTTTTTTTTACATTTACGTGATACTTTATTCACTGTGTCCAACATATTCATGAGAAGATGGGGCAGAAGTCACTGTTTTTGATCCCAAAAATGCAATGTGAAAACCAGGACTCAACTAAACTATACGAGAAAAACATAAGGGACTCAGATATAAGTTTTAACATCCAATTAAAGTTCAGAGCTTTATAAATCAGCCTGTTACCATCTTAAAAACATTGGATCACATCACAGCAGTCTTTACCACACTAACTTCCTGGTTGTAAGCGGATACATTTTAAAAGCATTTTATTGTTTACAAGGTAATAAAGGACAGTACAGTGCTGCTGGTTAGGACTACAGTACAGTGTGTAGACTCTCTCAGGTTATCTGTTTTCTGTTTGTTGAATCTTTGGAAAACCAGAGATAAAAACAAGAGGAAGAGATTCGCTCCTGTGCTTCTGAGCTCCGGAAAAAAAAAACTGCTGGAAAAACTAAGATGTGCAGAAATTGTGGGTTTCTTTAAATCAGGACCAAAATGCTGCTCTCTGAAAAAATAAGACGTGCAAGATCAACAAACTACTATAACTTATATCACCCTAATACAGTTTTGCAAACTACACACACAATAAGCAGTAATCGATCCACAACACCAACGACAGGAATCCTAAGTTGATTTTTATCAGGGATTCAGACACTAACTGGAGAACCACAGCACAAAAATACTGAACCATTACTGAGCTTTAAGTAAAACGTTATTGGAACAACCTGTAAAATTATCTAATGTAGAATGCAAGGTCTAAAACAGAGGTAATAGAGTAAACAAAATTCAGCAGCTAGAAGAGAAATTACTAATTGTAATTTTGTTCCTACTCAACTATTTAAACTTTTTAAATCATTACTGCTTTAGTAAAGGCTTTTTTCCTTAGTTATATATATATTTTATTTTTCAGTCTTGAATATTGAGGGGAAAAAAGGAGAAGGATTTTTGTGTGTGTTTTTCTGTTAATTTAGTGCCTGTCCTACCCCTGATGGATCCCAGCTGTCTCTTGTTTCCTCTTATTATCTCCCTGTGTATTTAATCCCTCCTGTGCTGCTGCTCCGGTGGGATCCTTGTCGTGTGTCATCAGTTGTTTCTCGTTATCTAGTTTAGTTCCAGTGTGTCTGAGATCCTGGCCTCATTGTTCACCTGTGCTGCCTGGATTTCTGTTCTCTTTTGTGATTCTCATTAAAAACATCATTTCTCACTACAACCTGGGTCCTGCCGCGTCCTGTCCTCACCACCAGTACCGCATTTCATGACAGAAAGTACAATGCATAAAAGGTCTGTGATTTATACTGAATTCAACTTGACAATAATTTCTTAAAGTTTTGGGCAAAAAACCTCTAAGTTCTAAACCTCTAATCTGACTCCTGTCTATCCCACATCAGAGAAATTTCAGCTTTCAGGGACAAGAAACAGAAGTCAGCTCTTGGAGGATCATTTTGGATTCTCACAATAGTAATAGTCCTGTTCTGATCCAGGCGTCAGTCTTTATAAACCACTCATAACAACCCCAAAAGAGATTTACACACACAATTTTTCCCAACCATTCTTCGTTTTTTTTGTTTTAAAGTTTCGCCCTGCAGCCTCCTGAACCTTTCAGTTTTCCTTGAGCTACTGCTGACTCTTTGCTCCCGATAAAGCCTCTAAGTCTGCTTTCATCCTGCTGCTCCGATCCGCTTTCTGCTCCCAGCTGATAACAGAGAGCAGAATATGATGCACTCACAGCTGGCAGCTCTGTTGCACATTTTTCAGTTTTACTCTGTTTAATTTGAGTCACCTGATCGAACCTGGCCTGTTGTGTATTGTCTTATAAGAAACTGTATTTTTAAACCCTCCATATGGTGTTGCATAATAACTACGTAATGCCAGATATTGTATGTTCTGAGGATGGATGGATTAAACAGAGGAAGTGGACCCGTGTTTACAGCTCCCCATGTGTTTCCAGTTCTTCTGTATGGTACCGACAACCTGAGAGCCATGACTGAGACCACCATGTGACGGCCTGATTATCCGACACAGCATGTTCAGAGGAGGAGACTCCAGCGCAGTGGGAGGAGGCGAGGGGTAAAGGGAGCTCTCTCTCTGCGTACAACAATAAAATCACCTGAAGAAGTCCTGAACAAACAATAAAACATCTTAATTTTCTAAATCATTCCTTCTGTTTTTCAGGAACTGGTGGGTTTTGGACAAGTAAACACTGAGTTGTTATTTTTTCCCCATAAGCATTCAGTTCTGGCATGATATTACAATAATTATGTTGCAGACATTCTGATGCAAATGGAGCAAACTCCGTTGAAGTAATGAGGCGTAGCTTTAAAAAGCTGGAATCTTGTGTAATAATTTAAAGTAAACACTGATGTAGCATGAAGTATGAAATCTTTTTCATTTTACAAGGATCTTATTTTTCTAATTTGGTGTAAAAACACAAAATGGTTTGAATAACTTAAAGGTTGTTTGGCAAAAATAAATCCCAGAAATATTTTCAAAGTGGTGAAAAAAAATGTTTATCAAAGTCTTTGTGGCAATTTATGACAACGAATCATGTTTTAATGTTAATAAAGAATAATTGAAAGAAAGCTTTAAAGAACACAAATAAATCTTTGTAGCAACAATGCTCTGACCCAGTAGTGAGTTGATCTTAAGTACTTCAGGCTGCTCCACATTGCAAACAAACACTTTTCTGCAGTGGAAATACTTGGTATATTTCCATTTCAGGAAACATTGCTTGTCATCTGCAAATGCACATTCTGTTCCCACCATGGAAAGAGAGAAAAGCATAAAGATTTTCCCAGAACGAATTCTGTCTCTACTTGATTATAGCTCAGTTAAGATCCACAGTGACAAAGTGGAAAACCATCCTGAAACCTAATTGTTGAAAATTTAATCTCGTCTTTGGAAACTGTGAATGCTGTGTCCTCCAGCTTTCTTGGCTTCCCAAATACTTAAATAGTGTGTTTTATTCAAGTTGACACAATGGTGAAAACCTCTTTAACTCCTTTAAATGTGACTGAACATTTGCATTTGTTATGTACACTACACTCATAATATTATTCTGTAGCCAGACACGTTCTTCACAAAAAATACTTCTTCTTTGTTTGGTTTGGTTTTGTTTATTTGTTGTTTTGCTTTTTATCACATTTTCTAATAAGGATTTAATTTATTTATGGAGAAAATCTAACAAAAAACATCTAGTAATGTCATATTTTGTGATGTAGAAGGACATAAAGTTACTTGAAGTGGGTTAAAGTCCACTTATAATAAGACTTAGAAATGGCTTGGAACAGACACATGAAGAACTGGAGAGTTTAAGACCAGAACAGCAACATTATGATGACAGAAGAACAGAAGAGCCTGAAGGACTGCAGAAAATAAAACAGGATGGAAAGGAGGAAATTAAACTAACTGGCTTCCGAAGTGGGAAAGTGGATAAATGACAAGGTTTGACAGACTGGTGAAACTGGGAGAGAACCTGAACAGAGAAGCTGAGCGACAGAGACTCGTAAACACTTAAATAAAGATGGAGAGGATGTTACTAATCAAAATCTAAACAGTAACACCAAAATAGGAATCAAAAACAATACTCAGAAAACTCAACAAGAGCTAAGAATCTCAACACAAAGGGATGAACACTGTATGGAACACTGTAGGTGACAAAAATCAACAACCAAAATTAGTCCAGTTCACAATTAAAAACACAAAGAGATTGTAACAGGCTTTCTGAAAATATAACCACCTCCTTGTTAAATGCCAAATTATCTCTGATTACCATATATTTTTTATTCAATTTCATTAATCACACTGGTGCAGAGTTGTCAAATACGTTTATAATTCAGTTCATTTATGTCTGTGTTTTTCGAAAAGGAAACATTTTAAGTTATTTATCACTGGGTTTATATTGGATCGTATCGATATTGGCCGATACTAAACCTCAGATATCTGCATTGGTACCGAAAGTGAAAAAAGTGTATCGGTACGTCCAAATCAGAGACACTAGAGTGTAGCAAAAAAAAAAAAAAAAAAAAAAAAAGCACAAAATAATCTCTGGGGAGCAGAGGGTTAAAAAGGTTTTAACAACATCATACTTTAGCAAAATACTGTATTTCTCTTAATACATCCATCCATTGGTTGTGACCGCTTGTACGCGAAGGATTGCAGGGGAGCTGGTATCTGCCTCCATAGCAGTGGTGGACAGTACATTTACTTGAAGACTGTACTTAAGTACATTTTTTGAGTATCTTCACTTTACTTGAGTATTTATTTTTGGGGATCTTACAACTTTCACTCCACTCCATTACAAAAACAAATATAGTACTGTCAACTCCACTACATTTCCAGGAAGCCTGTCGTCGTTACTCGCTCCTTTTTGCTCATCGTAGCTTTGTAGTCCGCTGTTGCTGTTTTTTTCTTTCCTGAAACGCATCTAGCCATACGCTGTGCTCCTCACAGTCGCTGATCCCACCTGGGATGGGGGCGAGAGGGGAACATTTTGAATAAAAAGAAAAGATAAAAATGGCTCTTTGCAGCAGTTTTATCCTGAAGTCTGTTCAGTTGGTGTAGACTTTTTGTCAATACATCATCTGGTGGTTTCAGCAAGCTGCAAGGTTCTATAGAAGCACTCATAAAACAACACAGCAATGTATTAATATTAGAAAATATAATTCGAACCTTTGAATACTTTAGTATTTTTAAATGAATGCACATTTGAGTACTTTAGTATTTTTAAAAGTTTAATTAGAGTAAACTTTTGACTTGTAACTGAGTAAGATTTGACCATATCAATACTTTTACTCGAGTACTAGAGTCGAGTACTTTGTCCACCTCAGTCCAATGTTGGGTTGGAGGTGGGATACAAACTGGACAGACTGTCGGTCTATCTATGTGCTTCCATATACTAATTGAGAAAAACAGAGAAGTTTCTGTTCTGATATATGAGACATTAAAAGGACAGCAAAATAATTAGCAGTGAAAATATGCGTGTGCGTGAATTAGGGGCCAGCGGGTCCCCTCTCACTGGAAGAGGCAGTCTGTGTCTTTTATGTGAAGTGGGACTGACTGTGTAACTTGAGTCGGGATGAAAACTGTGCTCCGGATCCGGCTGCCCGTCCAGATGCAGCTCGCCGAACAGAGACGGAAGGTGCAGGATGGATCCCGTCCCGCTGCTGCTCATCCTGCTCGCATCGTGGCCCCTGTCCTCGGCGGTCTACGACGGGCCCCTCCAGCCGGAGATCTCCAACGGCACCTTCCATCACTTCTTCGTCCCGGACGGGGATTATGAGGAGACGGTCGACCCGGAGCACTGCCAGATGCTGTTCAAGTTCTCCGACGTGGTTCCGTGCGCGGCCGCGGAGGAGAGCGACGCCGCGGTGCGCGACGACTTCATCATCACCAAGCTGCAGGCGGAGGACGCGGCGCGGCTGCTGGAGGGCATCGGCCGCGCCGTGGCGCACGACCTGGACGGAGAGGACAGCTACGGGAAGTTCCTCCTGAAGGAGATCTCCCAGATCGGCGAGGCCTTCTCCAGCGTGGACAAGTCGCTGGTGGAGCTGGAGGTGAAGTTTAAGCAAAGTCAAGAGACTGAGCTGAAGGAGGAAGAGCAGCTGAACGGCTACGTGGTGAAGCAAGTGAGCGACATCAGAGGCGCTGTGAGGGAAACCACCGACATCTCTCAGGGACTCAGAGACAGACATGAGCTGCTGTCTCTCATCATCCGCAGCCATGGCACCAGACTGAGCCGCCTGAAGACTGAGTTCCTCAATGTGGGCTCATGAATGTGCTTGGGAGACAGTGAGTAATATAAAAGAGCCACCCAGTTCATCAAGCAACTTTAAAGTGTGCTGTGGTTTATGAATATGCCTCTGAAGTATTTCACCCTGACCTTTTGGGTGTTCTCGTTCCGCGGAGCTATGCCGGGAGCTGTAACAAAAATATCAACACATTCCTGTTAGACAGGAGTGGGAAAAAGCAATGGGTGGATAAATTATGGCTGTGCCACCACTACTAGAAGGGGTTTGTTCTGTCAGAATGATTAAACTTAATGTTCTCAAATGTCAATCTGTATTATTTGAACGTTGTTGATAGTTCATTGAATAAATATATATTTCATAACAACGAATTTCCCCTTTTGTTGCAGTCAGGTTGAAGAGCAGGCCAGAGTTAGAGTACATTTTACAGAACTTGAATTTACGGGAAGTTTTACAAATATAATGTGGGAGCATCTCAAAAAATATAATTTCAGTGATTCAAACTGTGAATCGCATATAAATATATATTTTTGTTGATAAAAATGTTTTAAAAAACGTTAAGGTCTGAAAATCACATCCATATAATGTTTAATAGTTTAAAGTTTTCTTTAAAAGCAGCCAGATTTTATGTGCAGTCTTGGTTCTGGTGTCTCGTCTTTCTCTTAGCAATTCTCCTTAGATTCTCTGTTGGATTACTGTCAGGCCAGTTAGTTGGTCAATCCTTCACAGTGATGTTATTGTCATCGAAGCAGGTACTGTGGACCAGTCAGAGTAAAATTGTCAGCAGAGAAAAACCTGAAATTCTCTACAACAACCTGCGCTGACTTTGGATCTGATGTCCAAACCGTCATCATCTGGATGAGTGATGTCATCAACACCAGAAGAAGACATGGTTCCCTAAATCCTCACTCATTATGGAGACTACAAGCTGGACCTCAAGCAACTTGGATTCCATCCCTGTCTAGTCATGCTGCAGACTCTGACCTTAAATGTGGTCCAGTTAAATCACTTTAACTGGACCACTAAGCAGCAGTCTGGTGCTTTTTATCCCAGCTTCAGGCACTTCTCATGTTAATTAGTGACTTTATTTAATGAATGCAGCAGTTGTAGCCCATGTCCTTCATAGAAGTTCCAACTATAAAGACTGACGTTCTCACTTCGGCTTGCGCACACTTTTTTTATTGCACTAAACTTTCCATCATTCTTCTCTTGTGTGGGAATGACTGCTTAACTGTGAACTCATCATTCTCCTCCATGCCTAAGTAGGCCATAGCAACATTTATGCAACAAACAATTGTTGTTTTAGCTTAAGTAATAGCTACATTTTCTGAGAAAATGAATTTTTGGTTTTCATGAGTTGTAAGACATTTTATAATATTCCACTTTGCTCAAATGCACTTGTACTAAAGAAAATCTTTATAAGCTAAGAGGTAATGTTAACAGAATCTAATTATGAAGCTAATTTAAACATCTCCACTGCTTATTTTAGAGTTGGTGTCACATTCCAGGCACACCCTTTTCGTTACAGATCAATAAGTAATGGCACTTTTTTTTTTTCCTCTGTGGTTTTCATGAATGCAAACACTGGTCTTCCCAACTCTCCAGAGTGCATGATTATTACACTGATGGATTAAAGCTGTGTGTGGGTGTCCCAGATACATTTCTGGGGCCTCATGCAACCTCATGCCGGCCCTGCATCCATCTGTGTTTCGGTCTGCATGTCATGATTATTTTTTCATGCCTTTCCTTAGCCCTCAGGCATTCTGCTGTAAATCTCCCTTTTTCTTTGAACTGTGAATTTTGCATAAACTGTCCCCTCACTTTCTGTTCATACATCATGTCACTAGAGTTATTCCTGGCACCAGGCGAGTGGCAGACTCAACTGTCCCTTCAAATTGGACCTGGTTAATGGGCGTCTAAAGTCTGTCGCTGCCTCCTGCGAACCATCTGGAAGTAATCTGCCGGAGTATGAAACATGTTTGCTCCAAAGCAGCCACTGTCGTTATTGTCTGCTTGTTTATCTGTCATATGCAGTTCATGATTCATGTGAAATATTACTGTGTTAAACTTCTGAAAACTTCCAGATAAGGCTAGTTTACTGTAAATAGAACAATGAACAAAGTCCAGTTAGCTCCTGTTGTTATTTTCAGCTGGAAAATAAATTCTCATTTTAGACAAACTGTCTGTCTTAGAAATGGGAAAAAAAATAGTTTACAGCCTGTTTCCGTCTGTGATCCCCAAATCTTCAGCTTTTCAAAGCCTTCTGTAATCTGTGAATTGTTTAATTACTGTATAAAATTCACCCGCTGCACCCAGCGTCTGCAAAAATCAACAACTACAACAACAACAAAGAACCACAAGCGAGTTGCCAGAAGCGTGCACCCACTCTTTACCAGCGATGCTTTCTGCAGATTTGAGGGCGGCCAGATGGCCTGCCACTGGGTGTGATTTCCTCTGTCTGGTTTTCCTCACAGTCCAGCTTCCCCTGAGGGACCCCCTTTCTAAAACAGCCCTCTGTAGCTCAGCACATGGCTAACCGGCATCGTCAAAAAAAAAAAAAACCTGAGCTGCAGGAGCTTTGTGTGTACAGAAACCCTATATGTCTGCACTGCTCTTAATTTCCAGAGGCACCGCACAGGGCTCAGAAGATTTGACTGAAAAATAAGGGTACATTTTCCACAGTGTAAGATTAAGGAATAGCGGGTTGCAGCTGTTCTTAAATAACCAGTTTTTCTTGTTTACTTTTTCTTTTTTAACTCAAATGCACGTTTTTGTTTTGTGGATTTAGTCGGTTTTTGTGTGGCGGCGCAAAACAGCAGGGTGTGTTTAAAGAGAGCAGACTGTTTCTCAGTAAAACACATTTTCAGGACAAACAAAGAAAGGTCAGGAATGTAGCACCGAGTTGACCTGAGAAAACTTTGACCCCTTTCTCTCTGCACTGAGAAAAAAACCTTCAAGAGAACGTGTGTTTCTGTCAGAAATAATTGCTAAATATATCATGTGTTAGTAGCCCTGCTGTTTCCACACAGCAGAGTCAGCTTTGACCACATGTTTCATTTAACAGCATGTGCAATAATGAAAGTGCAGAGACTGATCCACTTTTTATACATCATCTTGGACCTTTAGGAAATGTCAGTTGATAGCAGAACTAAAGTCAAATTTAACTTTAAGACAATTCATTTTTAGACTAAAATAAGGATGGAAAAAAAACAGAAATACATTATATCATGGGTATTCCTGAAAACATTATATTTCCATAAAACGTAATGTAAAGTTTTGTAAAACTATGTCAAATGCAATGGATGGATGAATAGATGGATGGAGTCAAAAATGTGACAAATAAAAATAATGAATTGTGTTTTTTTCCTGATTGTTTTTATTTATTTATTATAAAAAACGTAATTAATGACTTATTTTGTTTGTTTTGTTCTGTAGGCAGTGAACCATGAAGACCTGAGGCGCCCTCTAGATGTTGACAGAGGAACAATTTTTAGTTGTTTTGGACTTCGTGAAGTTACTGATCTTGTCAGTACTGCACTGCTACATTTAACCCAGAAACAGTTTTCTTTGTAAAATATACTTTTTACACAAAAAAGCCCCTCAAATTTATAACATTTCATTACATTTTTATACTGCAAAATGAATCATATGAGACACATATGAGTGAAGCAATTTTTTTTTTAAAATACTGATTTTAATTTCTTTGTGATTTAAGATAAAAGAGAGTCTGATGAATACAACTGGCTTTAATCATATTATAAGTTTCAGTGGAGTTTATTTACCTCTGACAGCTGAAAATTGCTTCACTACTTGTCTCTGTCCTTTTTAGGAAAAGTTCATAATTCAGTTTACGTTTCTGAATCACGCCGCGTCCTGGTTGCTTGGATTTGTACATTACGAGTTAAGAGAATTTCAAGCTGCTGTTTCTCTGCCTGCTGAGACACCAGTGAACCCACGTCAGTTTAAACGTCTATAAAAACATTTATATGTCAGTTTATTAGTTTTGAATGGCTGTTTTATTTTTTCCAAAAATATCTTGATGAAGGTAAGACCTCGAGAACAAACAAACCATTTCCCTCAAACACTGTTTGGTCTCAATGCTCATATTTTTCCTTGAATAAACACAAATGCATCTGCATACATACAGTTCGAAAAGTACATGTACATATTTATAGTTTTGAATGGGTACATAATGATACACAGTTGCCCTTTGAAATGTGATGATGCACATCGATAATTTTCTCTTCAATACAGTTTGTTTCAAAGTTCTGCTATTAAGCTTCTGCCAGTTTATCTTTTTCTGTTTTTCTTCTTCTGAATATAGCAGAATTTATAGGAAGAAATGGTGATGTCCCCCTCTTGTAGAGCAAGCAATGACACATAAGAGTTTGTTCGGAAAAAAGCACCAGAGGAACTAAACTTCAGGCAAATGTCACCTCTTTATCGTTTTTGTCTGTCTGGGAGCCTGTGCTTTTTCTCTGTCTGAAGCCGCTCAGTGACCCCGGATGAAACTGTCTGTGGAGCGAGCCTCAGAAACTGTTTCAGGATGAGACAGGCGTCTGTTTGGGTGGTCACGGCCCGTCACACGCAGCCGTTCTCCTGTCTGGGCTTGTGAGCCACAGGGGTGTGTGGGGGGTAGAGGGAAGGAGCCAGCGTGCACAGGAAGCCTGCCAGCAATGTGAGGCCCAGTCCACCCCAAGCGCAAAACATGGACCAGCCGTAACCGTGACTGATATCCTCTGGTATACCAAACATGTAGCGGGGATAGCGGGACAGTTCAAAGTTGATCCCAGCTACGCATGTGCAGAGAGAGATTATGCAGCATGTCCCTGATGGAGGGGAAAAACAAACAAAACAAGTCAGGCATGATGACGAAACAGTTTCGCAGACATAGAAGAGAAGATACGGCATGAGTGCTTGGATCTTCGATCAAATCAAAAACCAGTTCTGTTGCTGAGTTTTAGGGTTGAGCTATGTGGCTGGGTTGTGATACTGTGAAGCTTTTTTAGGTTTAAGGCTCAACTTTGATAAGCCTTCAAGGGTTTAAATTATCAAACCAGCTACTTTTACAAGTACTTTTCAGTCACCGCTCTCAATATGTCTTTAAACCTCTATAACTTCCTGGCTAATTTACCTAATAACCTGGACACAGTCTTTAGTACACTGCCTTGTTGATATCTTGTTATGTAGCTGTATGTGTTCCAGTTCTATCTATCTATCTATTTATCTATGAAGGTAGATATAGCGAGGTAGCTAGGTGGCTAGCTAACTAGCTAGCTAAGGAGATAACTAGCTAATTTTAGGGTTTTAAGATAGCTAACCGTCTTAAAATTTGAGGGAACTACTTTCAGTTTCCTTCATTACTCCTTAACAAATTACTAATTAAATTAAAGTCACTTTAATTTTATTTTATTGATTCACAGTGGTTGTTCCATCTTACATTGATTTGCAGTTATCATCCATTTGTATCTAAATGATTCCTATCACAAGGGATATAGATGTACATTTATTACTGTAAATAAAACATATTTATCCAAATGAATTGAACTTCATTGGGGAAGGGGGTTCTTCATAAACCTACGTTTTCTAGATTAACTTGCCACTCACAATATGGTGGATTCGCCCACATATCGTTTCTAATGGGAAACGAGGCCAGTGCAGCGGATGAGACATTTAAAAGCGCCCTCATTAGCAGCAGAGAGACCACACTGCCCCTGTGTGGTGAGCTAAGGCAGGACTATCTTACCTCCCATGAGGAAGAGGAGTCCAGCCACATACTGCATCAGATCATGCTCCTGACAGCAGCCCAGCACGCCTATGATCCAGCCGAACAGGATGATGGATATGGCCATGCCGATGAAACTGGCAGTCATCCTCTGGAGGTCTGAAGAAACGCACAGCACAGGGTTTTTAAGTCCGTGCATCCTTTTTTTTATTATTTATTTTTTTTTACACGTAATCAGACTAATACAACAAAAATAAATAAATAAAATGTGGTGTCTACTCACGGAGTGCGTGCCACTCATCCTGCCTGATAGTCTTCGTCAGATTTATTGGCAGGTTTCTGGGCAGCGCTGCAGAAGAGTAGTAGTATTTTATGGGTGTGCAGCGCGGAACCAATCCTGAGGATGTAAACAACACAAAGAGGACGCCTCGCATTAGCGCTCAGATCAGATGGGAAGGATATCACACGGCTCTCTGCTGCCTCCCCCTTCTTTCCTTCTCCACAAAACAGCTACCAACCCCACCACCCTCCCCCCATCCTTCCCATCTCGTCCACCACCACCCACCCTTCTATCCACCCACTCTGTTGTACAGTAAGCTTTTCCGCACGCATCTCCCAGCTCCTGTTACTACAGCTCACCCTTTCGCGCTTGGGGAAAAAAAAAAAAAAAAAAAAAAAGAAAACACAAAGCTCGTCGATTACATTGTAACTGTACTCCATGTTGCTGCGTAGAGGCCTTGACTGTCTGTGCGCAGCATCAGCACCTTGGATAGCGAAGGTACACAGCGCAGTGTCGCTCATACACACAACCCGAACGATTAATGCAACACCATTAAACATAAATAAACATTCAGACCTTTAAAGATCAAATCCTCCGTCTCCAGGTCGAATCCTTCCCGGTGGCACTTTCTCCACAGCCCGGTGATGGTGGAGTTGAAGTGCCGACTGCAGAGGGACTCCATGGCCGAGGCGGGAGGCAAAAAGTGCCTCTTGGCCCGCAGCAGAATATCGCCCTTCCTCTCTGCGTGTTTCTCCCTCGGCAGCATGCGGAGCGGGAGGTTGTTGTTGGAGATGTATATGTAGCCCGGGTCGTTTCTTTTGTTGGAGTAATTCTTGCAGCGCTCCCGGTGCCGCCTGGCGTCCGTCTCGTACCAGTTGTCGGTGCTTATCGCCACGGCTATCAGCCCCAGCGCGCAGAACGCCAAAAACAGCCCCGCCACGGTTAAAGTCCTCATAGCAGCCATGTTTCCATGCGCTTCTGGCCTCGGCGCCGTGACGGTTTCACGGGGTGGTGGTGGAGGGGCAACTCTGGCTCCTGGATGCTGCTGCTTTCACTGGCTGCGGTGTGGAGCAAATTCAGCAATATGTCCAAATCCGAAAGGTGGATGCTGCACACAAGCCCTCATTTCTCCCAAATGTCCACCACCTAAATGAACCAAATATTTATGGAGGAAGATTAAAAAGAAAAAAAAAAACAAAAACAAAACACTGGGGCCTGGATCCGCTGTTATGGTTGTGTCTCCTTTATGCATCTGAACTCGGTGTATCCCGGATACTGGTCGCGTCCAGCAGCTCTTTCCAGCAGATGGAGACAGAGCGAGTATTTGGAAACAGTCGCCCCAGAGCTGCACTCACTGCACCGAGGACCATCATGTGTAGGAAGAGACCTCCAGAGCCTGCCAGAGCCACTCAAGAGGATGCATCCTGCCTCCTCCCTTTAAAGGACCGTCTCTTGAATAAAAACAGACGCTGCTGTCTCAAGTAGTAAAACACTGAAAGGCAGACCATATTAAGCCCCCGCAAACTGGCCTTGCTTCCTTTGTGTAATGTACAGGAAACGATTTCAGCACATCCAATAGATTGCTTCTGGTAAATTTCCATTCCAGCACAGCTGTACAAATAACTGTCTGGGCCTTTCTGTAGATCAGGTGAGAAACACTGTGAAGCATTTAAAACCAAAGGGTGGTGTTGATGATATTTAATGTATGACCACAAGTGCAAAAGTATCCCAATACCTGCCTTTAAACTTTTTCCACGCCAGACAGAAAATGTCTTGCACATTCACTGAAAGGTAACGAATTATAACCAACTTCTTTCAGCCAAGTCTCAGTATAAACGCAGCTATGCTTTGAGACCCTCAGTCTTGTTGGAGAACAATAGCGAACAAACAGCAAGCAGACCGGAAAAGTTGTGAGGAAGTGTAAAACACGGCTAGGTTATAAAACAACATAAAACCATTTAAGCTTCTAATGGAGTACTGTGCCTTTAAAAAATAGAAAGAGTGGCAGATGCGCAACTGTCAAGACATGGCTGTCTGTCTGTACTGACAGATTCAACTCTGGAGCTGGGAAATGTGTCGACAGCTCAAGTATTAGTAGTACGACATACAAATCTGGCTTAGTGGCAATTAGAAAGGCAAGTTAGCCAACTGGAGTTATTCATTTATGATCCAATCAAAACCCAGATTTTACTCAAACTGAAAGTTTTTGGTTGTGTCTCCTTTGTGCAGTTTTGGTAAGAAAACTGATAAATTACTGAAGTTGAGTAATATTGCTGATTGTTACGAATATATTCCCCACTCAAAGTGGGTTCCTGATTTGCATTTTTTACTATTTTAGACATGGTCATAGGCAAAGCAACATTTAAGAAATTTAAAAAATCGATGTTCTCCCATTCTTACTTGTATACATCATTCAGTTTTATTTGAAAAATATTTTTTAAATATTTGAAAAATATGTCAATATTTTTCGAAAATATTTTTTTCAAAAATATTTTGAAAAAAAAAATATACATATATATATATATATATATATTTATATAGTTTTTTTTTGTTTGTTTGTTTTTTTTTTTTTAATATTTGTTGAACCTTTGCAACAACTGTAAGTTAACTTTTACTTTTCAAATATTTCCTGGGGCTACATCTGGAGTGAAGAAGTGACATTTTAACGTACAGAGTTGTGCTGTTTGAAATGTCCGTACTGAAGTTTGCAATTGTTCTGCTGAAATAATGGACATGTTCCATGACAAAGACAGGACGGAATTTTGTCAAAATCCTGCTTCGATGTGACCTTTACATCTGTTCAAATCATTGATATGAATGTATGTAAAGCAAGCCGCTGCTGAGTGTTTGAACAGAGTCCAAACACAAACGATGCTACCTTCTTATATCTATTTTCTTATATATGGAGGATGGTAGAATTTGCAAAAATAACAAGACAAGAAAAGCTGCTTTTTTTGTTTTTTCATATTTCTCCCATACTAGCCATACTAACCAGAAAAGATGTTGGCACGTCTGGATCCTGTTTTTAGACATCTGGTTAAATTTCAACTTGCATGAATCATGTTTATTTTGAATAAATGCTACTTATAAATGTCATTAAAAATATGTTATGTTAACAAATTATCTTGTGTAGCTCTAATAAAAGAATTCCAAAATTATTATAAATGAAAACTCGGATCGATTGTCTGATGCAGCCTCTCTAATGAGGAAAACCCCTCCCACTTTTTACATCTGACTCAGCCTCTCTGGGATTCTTGTTCTGCATTAAAAAACATTACTGATCTGCCACCAGCTCACCTGATTACCTGAAGGAAAACCTGCACTTCTTTTCTAACATCACAAAGCCTGTGTTATTTTCTTTTTTATTCCCCTAAAAACAATAATACATGTAAAAGATACAGCACCTACGCTACTCAGTTTACGATTAAAATGACACCGCTAATATTTCTTACTGCACATAAGTAGTTCCTCTTTTTATTTGCATATTAGCAGCCCCCACTCCACCCCCCACCCCCCCCAGCTTGCTTGGAAAAGGGACTCAAAGGAACACTGGCCTCAGACCATTTCAGTCATGTTTCACTGGTTTCATTCTCATGGTCAGAACTTCCTCTATTGAAACCAGAATGCCAAACTAAAAGGGGAACAAGCAAGGATCCAAACTTCGCTTTTGGTTTCAGCTCCTGAGAGCAGTTTGCTTAAAATAATAATAAAAAAAAATCCAACATGAATTAATCATACTGAGGTATGACTGGCATTAAATCTGTGTGTGAGAGATCAACTGATCAGCTCATTTCATGAAGCAGATTTAGGGGAAAAACTGCTTTCCTGCTCACTTGTAAAACCTGTTTGAAAAAAGTTATGTTTTATTAAAATGTAATCACATCACAGCACAAGTAGATCTGCTATTCAGAAAGAGTTGCAAATCCATTTTCTTTAACGTATGATAACAAATGTACATTCTAATGCATCTAATCAGACAGTGAACAGGTTTCTCTCTGGTTTGCTGTATGTCTGAACTTTTAAAAACTGCAGGAAATGCATTTAAAACCAATCAGTGGCCATCAGGAACTAGGTGATCATATGAGTTTGACAATTGGGTGTTATGAATGTCGCCTACATAGGGTCCAGCTTAGCTGATTTCTCACTTTCAGTTCCCATTTTTGCGTGCTGAAGCCGACATTGCGTGTTTCTCAGTGTAGCAATAGGAAAAACATAACTTTTTTCACAAGCTGTAAAAGTCAAGACTCTCATGCTGCCTTGTTTACATGATGGATGGCTTTGTCATAACGTCTGTAAGTGCTTCTATTTTATAGCTTTATTTCAATTAAATGGAGAGATGAGTGTTTGGTCAGAGTTCAGATGAAAGAGGGAGTCTGGAGGGATTTCACTGATTGTTTCACAGGTTTAGGACACAAAGTTAAACATACTGATTAGAAAACCTGATTTTTATCTTTGTGTGAGCTTTACAGGGATATATGTCTATAATTTACCCAATGATGTTTAATGCAAATATGTTGAGAGGTTTTTTTGTTGTTGTTGTCTAAGCAGTAGCATATATTTGATTGGAAAATAAATATATTTTTAAATCTCCAATAGGCATCCGAGGATGCTATTCCACACGAGCCGGAGACTTATCGACCGCCTGTTGACCTGTATCCCTACCTGAATGTGGGGGAGATTTACGAAGGTGAGAATATGGGATTTACTGCTTTAATAAGATGATAATTCATCACACAGCTTTAACACCCCTCACTTGTCAGACCACAGATGGCCGTTCCACTCTGACCGGGTCCAGCCACCAGACTTTGAGGGTTCCCCCGTGAATCACCTGACGGAGCTGCAGGCCGTGTCTCCTCAGCAGCTCATTCAGCCGTTCCCCCTCAACAACGAGCCCCTGCACCTTCACCTGGAGGCGCCACTGGCTCCGCTCACCCTGTCATCGCAAGTGAGTTTGTCTGTGCAAATGTACGGTTGACACAAGAATTAACAGATCAGCCAGAAATGTATTATGTTTTTAAAATGTTCAGATCTCACAATAGTTTTTTTTTTATCTGATCAAAACACCTTATGTCAGCTGTTACTCTGGTTTTAAAATCCATAATTTCTTTAGAATTAGCTACAAATTAAAACCAAAATAATCCAAAGTTATTTTCATAAAAACAATAATGACTCTTGACTGTGATTTCAACAACCACCCTCCATGTTGAGGAAAGCCTGGGACATTTTCACTGAAATGTCATGCACACCACGTGTTGTTGCTGAGCACTGGAATCTATTTTGGCAGAGCAACTTCCTCTTTTAGGACAATAGCTGTGTTTAAGCAAAAAATATATATATATATCAGACATTGCGTGATTGCAAAACCTTCTTTCAAAAAGTGGCTTTCTGAAATGCTTTAAATTTCCCCTAAAGATCCCATATTACACCCCATCCCTGTGCTACCAGTACCCACCCCTGGCTTCACCTCGACGTTACTACTCAGAGGAGGACCAGAGAGTCGTCAGTCCCCCGCTGCAAGTGTCAGAGGGGGAGGATGAGTATGAAGATTACAACTGCTCATTCAGGAAAGACCCAGGTACAAATGTGCAAATGTGTGACATAATAATGATCTTATTTTTTTCCCCTTTACTGAAATCTTAAAAAACAAAAATGTGATTTCCCCTTCCAGGCAACAAGAAGAAAATCCGCCTGTACCAGTTCCTCCTGGACCTGCTCAGAAAGGGCGACATGAGTGACAGCATCTGGTGGGTGGACCAGGATAAGGGTATCTTCCAGTTTTCCACCAAACACAAAGAGGCTCTGGCGACCCACTGGGGCATCCAGAAGGGAAATCGCAAAAAAATGACCTACCAAAAAATGGCCAGAGCCTTGAGGAACTATGGCAAAACAGGAGAGATCAAAAAAGTGAAGAAGAAACTCACCTACCAGTTCAGCGAGGAGGTGCTCAAAAACCTCTATTTACGTCATTATCATCACTGAGGAAGAAACAAAGGCTGTTTGTTACAATGATTGGATTACTAAATTTCCCAAAATGATGTTTTACTTGTGGATTTACAAGTTTTATTTGTCTTTCTGACAATTTTTTTATTTATTTGGAATGACATTTTGGCATTTAACATCCACATACACCATTTCATTTTCCTCTAAAAGTGATTTTTTTTTTGTACAAGAATTTTTTTTTTGTAAAAAACACAATGTAGCTGTTTAAATGTGTAAATAAATATTAAGCTGTGGCCTCATAACATACTGAGATAACTTAATCCAAAATATGTTAATGTACATGTTTGGCTGGAAGTGGCTCAGAAACGTTTGATTGTCAGAACTTGGTATCAAAACGTTTAAAAGGAAAAAGTACCAAAAGACATATTTAAATGCACAGATACTAGAGTGTCCTGCAAAAAATATTCATACAGCTTGAAGTCTTTCACTCTTTGTCATGTTACAGCCACAAACTCCAATGTATTATTTTGAAATTTATAGGCTAGGACAGCATAAAGTTGCACAAAATTGTAAACAGGAAGGAAATAAATACCCAACAAGTGTGGCATGTATTTGTATTTATCCCTTCTTTGGGGGTATGTTTGTAGCATTTTAGAGACAACATTTTTTTATGAATTTTTCCTAACACAATGGCTTAAGTTTGATCCGATTGGAAGGAAAGCAACTGCCTCAGATTTTAAGTTGTATTTTGGTCTGTACTTTAACACGTTGCATTGAACCAACCATTGTATATCTGGTTGTACCTTTAGGGTTGTTGCCCAGCTGGAGAGTGACTCTTTGGCTACCTTTTCAAGTTTCCTACAGCTTCAAGCAGCATGAAACTTAAAAAGAGCCCCTCTTCTTCTATGGGGCTCTTTCTCATTTAATGCTTCCCTTGCCTGGCCTGACAGAGTATATACACAGACACATACTCTCTCGATTGATGGTGAATTGAACATTGCTGTAGCACATCTTCAGACCTGGGGTTGCTTTATAGTCTAACCCTGCTTTAAACTTCTCCACAACTTGCTGGTTGTTCATTAACAAACCACTCAGGCCTTCATAGAACAGCTGGATATATGTTGAGTTTCGATTCAATGGTAAATGGAATGCTTTTACATGCCTTTTCAGTCAAAATGACCACTAAAATAACTTTAACCTACAAACGTGAACACATTTATAGGCTACTTGGGGTTAAGTGCATTGCCCACATCGACATCCAGAAGTTAGAATCAAACCTTCCAATTGCAAGACGACTAGTCTACCCACTGAAATTACCCTTAGATTACATTGAGGCAGAGTCTATTTACTAATTGGGGGACTTCTGATGTCAAAGTAAAAGGGGTTGAAAACAAATGCAAACTGAATTTTAAAAATCAAGTATCACTTTCCTTCGATTTCACAGATACATGTTGCTTTGCTTTAGTCTACCATATAAAATCCTAATAAAATACATAGAAGTTTGTGGTTGTAATGTGTCAAAAGATGGAAAAGCTCACTAGCTATGAATGCTTTAGCGAGACACACAGACTGCACACACACCAGCAGATGTGAGAAGCTAAAGTACTCTGTAGCTAATTTAAAGCATCACTGAAACAGAAAATTCAGCAATAGACTGTGCAGCCATGAAACACAGGACTTCTGGCGCAGAACTGCAGCTGCAAGCAGATTGTAGAGGCATGTAGAGAGAGTCTGTACCTCAGAGAATATATTCAATACAGCACAGACTTCATCTCTACACCTGCTGGACTCAGTGAACACCTGGGGAAATAAAACCACAGTCACACACAGGGAGAATCCTTTACTAGAGAGATATGAATAATAACACAGGCACAAACTGGCACCCAGCCTGGATGTAAAGGAAGTCAGTTAGAACTTAAATTAAATATTTTATCAAGCAAAGACATAAACATTTATCCATGTGAAGTATTAGCATAGATACAATACAACTATAAACACATACCGTTGCCACAGCTTTTATCAGTATTGGGTAAAGAAAGAAGGTCCTGGGTCTGAATCCTGGTTGTTAGCCCTGTTTGTTTTTGTGTTGCCCTATGAAGAATTAGCACCCTCCTTTTATCTGAAATTACGGTTACCGTAATTTCAGATAAAAGGAGGGTGGCAAAAACAAAATGTTAGTCTAAGTTATTCGTAATCCAGATTCATTTCTATACACAAAAACAAAAACTTTAAAGCTAAAAATGTAAATAAATAAACATTGAAAGTTGTAGCTAAATAAATCTGTGTAGAATAAATAAGCCCAGGTTTGATTTGTCCAGCTATTGTGGTAATAGGGCATTAGGTGATCTAGTCCTGGGTTTGGAAAGCCTAAAAATCTTACATTTAAGGTTTGATGACTGAAAGGCTTTTTACAAACCACAAGCTGAATTTTAGACAATGGTTTTGATGCTTACAGCAGACAAATTGATCATTTTAAATATAAGTGTTTCAATATCATAATTTGAATGTTTTTCTTTGCTGATATTAGAATATGTTTGATGATGATAAACCTACGAAAAAATCAAAAACAAATATTTTTTAAAACATTTTTTGTCATCTGAATCCTAAATAGGCTGTTTCATTTGTTGGCTTAGCTTTTTTTCTACGAGAAACGAAAGAGTTACAGATCATTAACTGCATTTAATTAATCTTTTCAAAACTATTGGCCTGACCTGATTTGACCAGTTTCTACATAAGAGAAAGAGTTGATGTGGTTTATTCTTTGTGGTTTAACAAATAGATTAAAAGTTTCATTAGCTCATGATGTGTTTTAGGAACATTTGTTCAGTGTGATCCAGTCTAATTTTGACCAGAATTAGGTTTTGCACTAGAGCTCATAAACTGTAGTCATGGGTAGGGTTGGGTTTAATGAAGACATATTGGTTGTAAACGTGTGGCTGAAATCTCCAAATATCATTTTATTATTTCATTCCCATTCAGCTCTTTGAAGATTTTACTTTTCACTGCAACATTTTCATTATAGGTTTCAAGATTTTTACTGCTTGTTTTTTTTTTTTTCCTGTCTTCTTTAACTTTATTCCCATATTCTAGTGGTAACAAAACCAGTTTTAAAGCTTCATCTGATCTAGTTTCTCTGTCTGCTATTTAAGTTCAGGGTTGTTTGTTTCCCCTTGGCATCGTGGCCGCCTACGTCATCAGCCTTCGGCAACATTCGGATTTGTTCGTCTAGCTCTGTATCTGTCTCATTTGTTGCGCTTACTGTTTGAAATGTGACAAAATCGTCTAAAAAAATACCCATTGCATTTAACGGATTTGAAGAGCGCTGATATACGGGCTTTGAAAGCGAACTTTACCGAAGCGCTGAATCGGATGTTTCCGTCAAAGGAGTGTTTACAGGCAGGACGTAAACACTCAGGAAAGTGTTTACGTCCTGCCTGACAGGAAAGACCGGAAATGTGGGGAAATTCCCCCTTAATCCCTAAACAATAGTGTTATCGGATGTTTTGTCTTTTGAAAAAAAATATTTTCTTTCACGTCAAACTTACAAGATTTTATAACCAGAGCAGCGGGAGTATTGCGCTACGTACTCCAATCCTGATGGTGGGAGTAACGAGCAGGGCAACTTGTGATTACGCATTTTTAACCAGCCAATCAGCGCACAGCTATTGTCGGTGAAAATTTGAAAAAGTCTCCACAAACGGTCAGCTGTAGCCACACCGGGTTTAACGTTATTAAGCGATTTCTGCGAGAGCCACAGACTGCATACGGCTAAAGAAATATTTTGTAACTAAATTGGGTTATCTGCGACGGTGACATGAGAAAGAGGTTAGTAATGATTATATATATATATATATATATATATATATCCTTTACTTGTGTTAAGGAAACCGTTTTCTACATGTTTTAAATATCCATTGTTAGCCTAAAAGTGATGCCTTTTGACTTAAAACAACTTATTTAAAAGCAATCAGAGTGTTGTTGTTATCTGCATATGTGAATCGACACTATTATTTTACGGGTTTAATGCCATTTTGACACTCCCTTTAAGACACAGCTTAAAGGGAGTGTCTCGTTTTTAGTGGACCTTAAAGTTGTCTTTTGTGTATTAAAACCACGATTCATAGCCAGTCGTTTTTCTTTCTTCCAGTCAAGTCCACGCAGCAGAGTCCGTTTCCTACCTGAACAGGGCTCTAGCCAGGCTGCAAGATATTTGGGAAGAAATAGGGATCCCCGAAGAGCAGCGGATGCGGAGAACCAACGATGTACATAAGCACATTAAAGTGAGTGTTGAAAAACCAACCAGCCAATGTTAACCTTTTAGTTTTTATGTATTCTTGTGAAATAACCTCTTTTGATTCTAATTCTGTGCAGGGCTTGCTGGATCTTATGATTGTTGAAGAGCAGGATCTAAAGCAGCGGTTGCTAAAAACCATTGAGTCATGTCAAAAGGAGCTCAGTCTTTTGTGCAGTGAACTGCAGCTGCCGCCCTTTAAGGTACAATCAAAAGCACAAAAACGTTAGATGCCTTACATAGTAAAACATCCTAATATTTAGTGCATTGTGACAGGGATGCATTGTTTAAATAAAAAAGTACTAATACAGACCCCATAAACATTTTTCTTTTATTGTGGTGGGTGTTTTTTTTTTTTAATGTGATGTTTGATATCTTTGTATGGAAACATTTAATGTTCAAGGTATAGTGATCTTGAGTAAAGTTGCTACATTATACTGTTTTTATAAAAAGTGCTTGTGTTTAAAGCAAAAGCAACAATACTTCTGACAATTGCTAAAAAAAAAAAAATGAATTGATTTATGGCAAAAAGGTTATTTTAGTGCTTAACTGTGGCATAAGTGCCTATTGAATTTAGTACTTTTCTGGTGCTTATTTTAATTTTGGAGGCAAGTTTTTCATTTCTGAAACCCGCTACCTATGAGAGTTAGTTCTTACCATATTGACTGATAATCACTACAACTACAGGCTGTACTGAATCACTGTCCTTGATGGGTTTTTTGCTGCTTTTTAAATGTCTCATAAGAATTGCTAGACAATCACAAAGAAATAACTGTTGCTTAGCTAACTTGCATTTAGTCATTCTAAGTTGTGTTTTGACTTGCAGGAGGAGGAAGTCTGCACAATCCTGCAGATGGAGAAGAACTACCGCACTCGTCTAGAAGTGATGAAAGGACACAAAACGCAGCGAATGGAGGATCTTAAAGGTCTCGTTGCCAAAGATCGTGAGCTGTGCGACATTATGTGCACCACGGCCTTTAGCATTGACCAGCACGCCGTCCCATCGGTGAAGCAGCTCGAGGCTTATCGTACCTACCTCGATGAGCTCACTAAAGAGAAGGTACTTTGGAAAAGCTTTTCTCAGTGATTCATTTTACCTTTGTTCTTTAAATTTTCATGCAGCGTTCTCTTTCCAGGAGCATCGTCATGATGAATTTGTGAGAACCAAGAAAGAAATCATCACTTGCATGAATGACCTGGAACAGAATCCTGAGACCAGTTTCGAGATGGATGTGATGTGTGAGGATGAGGAGGCATTTTGTCTGTCCAATGACAACATTACTGCCCTGAAACTACTTCTTAGACAGGTTAGTTTGCTTAATGTGTTTTGTGATATATCAGAATTAAGTGTACAATATAACTTTTTTTTTAAAACCTTTTTTCTCCAGTTACAAGAGCGCAAGACAGAAAATGAGCTCCTTTGTTCAAGCTTCCGCACAAAGATCCAGGAATTGTGGGAAAGGCTTCAGGTCCCTCAGGAGGAAAGGGAATCTTTTTCTGAGCACATGCTCAGCTCGAAGAAGAAGAACGTTGAGGCAGTAAGAAAGCTCCCTCGTTTTTCAAACGGCACTTTTTAGTAAAAGCGACACTTGATCCAAGTTGTGGTAATTTAAACTCTATTTGCAGCTCCAGGCAGAGGTCCAGCGGCTCGAGCTGTTGAAAATGCACAGCATGAAGAGTTTCATTGAGGCCATCAGAGTAGAGATTGCTGTTTTGTGGAAGAAATGCTTCTACGGTGATGAACAGCAGCACGCCTTCATTGCATTTTATGACGGTAAATAGCTGTGGTTTAGATTAGGGATCCGATATTAGTCCGTATTGGTCCCCATATTGTATAACATTCTAGATCAGTTATCGGTGATGACATGCCCGATAAATAAGACCAGATCTATTCAGTCTAATTCTATTCTTTGTGGTCTGGGTGATGGCATGTTTTATTAGTTATTTTACATTATAATTAGAATTTCTAATTGCATTTCTGAACCATTTGACAGAAGATTGTTGCAGGTTTTTTTTACATGTTTGACCAAGGTAGTCGACCTTGGTACTTACTTTTGTCAGTAGATTTACTTTGTCAATTGTACTGACTGGACAAATTAAAGTTGTCTTTACATGCTTGGACAAGCTTGTGAAGGTATTGGTGTATTTAAGTGTGCTTTACCTGTGTAGAGTTATCAAATAAATTTAAATTCAGTACATATATGGCCATTTAAAAAAAACTAAACTGAATCGGCCGATACCAAGGATCAGATATCGGTATCAGAAGTAGGGGAGGGGGGGAAGTTGATCGCTGCATCCCTAGTTTAGATGGATGCTGCAAATGAATCAAAACGAGTTACAGGCTCAATTTTTCTTCCTACAGATGATTTTACTGAGGAGCTTCTGAACCTGCATGAGGACGAGGTCAGAAATCTGAAGAAGTACCACGAGGACCACAAGGAACTGTTCGAGGGAGTCACAAAGTGGCAGGACAACTGGAACTTGTACTTGGAGCTAGATGTAAGAAATATCTGACTTTAAGGGAGAAGGCTTTATAAACTTCTTGTAGTGATATCTTAATGTTTTCCTACTCCAGAGAAAGGCTAATGATCCTTCAAGATTTACCAACAGAGGGGGGAACCTCCTAAAGGAAGAAAAGCAGAGAACTGAGCTCCAGAAAAGTTTACCCAAGGTGGATAAAAATGTTTTTGTAAAACTTTAATGCCACCTGTCGTCAGCAGGTGGAGTAATGTGTCTAACTGCTTATAAATGTTTTTCAGTTGGAGAAGGTTTTGAAGGCCCAGATCGATAGTTGGGAGGAGGAGCACGGCAAAGAGTTCCTTGTGAACGGACAGAAATTTCTGGAATATGTGCAGCAGCAGTGGAAAGAACACCACGAGAAAAAAGAGAGGGAGAAACTTGAAAGGGTGCGGCTTTTACTGCTTTAAGTTTGAAGCTACTTTAACCTATGACTTTCCATTTTACAAACTGATTCCAAATGTTTCCTAATAGCAAATGAAGAAAACTAAACAAACACAAGAGGATATGCTGTATGGAACAATGATGAGAACGCCAACTAAACGAAGAATTGCAGGCACTCCCACACCTGGAAAGATGAGAAAGGTGAAATACTTCTGCAGTTTTTTTTTTTCTTTTTCCAGAGTTATTGCTCACAAATGATGAGGAAATTAAAACTAAAATATTTCTTGATTTTTAGATGAATAGCACTTCGACCTTTTCCACTCCAAGCAGCATTCTCGGTGGAACCATGTGCCAGACCCCCTCACTGAAACCACCACTTTCTGCCAGCAAGGTTTGTCCTTATCGTCACCAAACACCTTTTGTTTTCATTTTAAGGGAGCATTTTATAGAGACAATAACCACACAAACTATACATTAACAGCTAAATGCATCCAAACCGTTATCTTGCTATGTTAAAGTTACACTGAGACCAAAAAGTAAAAATAAAAACAATAACTTCCTGGTCTTGTTGCAGAGTCTGCGAACCCCAGGACACGGAAATACGATGCGGGGATTAGACCGGAATAAGGAAAACCTCTCCCATCTTAGAAATCCTCCATGTGGCACGTCAAAGTCTCAGGATGCTCAGGATCTCACCTTCACCATTAGCTCTATTGCTGGCTCCTATTCGGAATTTGCGGTAAATGAGGTTTTACTTGCATCTAGTCCTTGATAGCGAGGTTCAGGGAGATTTATACCATTTCGTATCAAGGAAGAGTTTTGAGACATGTCCTTCTGAGACTAAAGTTTGACTGCAGATTATGACCTATTTATTGGAGTGAAGATATCAGTAACGGCTTTCTCTTACCTGGATGAACAGGTTGCTGGCTCTACGCTGCGTTTTAGCACTTTGAAATTACTCAAATTAGTTTTTTTTATTTATTTATTTTTTGAACCAACTAATTCGAATCTATCTGGGTACAAAATAAATCTATAATTTCCTGAAAATTACTAATCCCCATTTTAATTTATTTTGGTTGTGATTAGTCTTACGAAATGGGTCTGACCCAAAAGTAACTACAAGCCACTCTGTTGGAAAAATGTTTTTTATTCAGGTGAAGAATGCATTTCTCTTACAATGCATCAAACTAAGCATAGAAAATTATTTTACTCTGTCAAAGCAGATGGCTGCATTTCATACCCATAAATGAAAAATATAGTATGCTATAGCAAACAAGGAGACCAGTAATTTCAGTATGTTAAGAAGAGCAATTGTGAATTGTCTTAAAATAAATTGGAACCTCAAAGGGATTGCATTTCACAGCATTACTAGGTTGTTAATTTACTTGTCGTTGCAGAGGGACCTCTCAAAGGCAGCTACATCGTCTGTGGAGACAGGACTGCTGAACTCCACCGTCAGCCATCAGTAACACTTCAAGGCCGTTTTCACTTCTGTAAATACTTCTCCTGTCATAAGATGCTGTGGCATTTTAATGCTTTTTTTTTTTCTTTGCTACTTTTTTTTTTTTTTTACTTTTTAAAAATCTGTCAATAAAATTTGAAAAACATTTGAACTAAGATTAATTATTGACAAGTATCAAAGGTTTTCATGCTTGCTGCTGCAGCTTGAGTTAAATGTTTGAAGCCAGATGCTGTGTCTTCAGACTGGACTACCTAAGCCATGCGTGTCATCAGCTCCTCTAGAGCCCGCTCACGGTGGTTTTCATGAACAAGCAGCACTTCTTTGATTGCACTCTGCTGGAAGCCCATCTCATCAAACTGAGTCAGCAAGTGGAGGAACTCTGCAGCCTGAAACAGAAATATAACGCCCAGTTATGCAAGTCAAGTTGAACAAGGGCATTTAAAAAAACAGAATGGCATTTAAGGTTTATTATTCCAGTAAACAGTAACAGACTAGTCTATATAATGTATTATAATCAATGATTGGTCAGAGCTCTGTTAGCCTGAGTAACTGCATCAGTGCATGGAGGAAAACTCGTTTTTGTTTTGGGCCATATCGAGGTTCACTTTTACTACCACATTTTTTTTCTGACATGCAAACTGGAATTTGATTGATCTTTTTTGTTAGCCTAAATGTAAACACAGGATTGTTTCACCTTGCTCTCACAATTCTGAAACATCTCCAATGCTTCCTCCACTTGTGCCTCATCATAGCCCAGCTGGCAAAGACGATCACATGCAACCAGGTATTTTAGGACCTGAGAAGAAAATCAGGAAGATATGCTTGGATTTCATTAAATTCACAAATATGTGCACCATTTAGAAAGGCATTTTTAAGGGGCAGTATTGCGCAGGCACATTTTGTCATTTTATAGCACAATCAAGTAATTATGTTACCTACCGATGTAAAAATGCTGCATATATCAAACGGGACGTACAAGAAATTTAAAGCCTTGAAATTGGGTCTCTGTCTCTTTAAGAAGAGACTCCGTCTTCAACAGACGGCGTGTCTATAAAGCCTTTAATAATGTTTATAGGAGCATTTGCACTGAGAAGTTGCTCCTATGATGAGTTCAGCAAATGTTCAGTTAAACCAGGTGTTTACTAATTGCTGCTGCTGCTAGTTTGAAGGAGCTGATTTGGGGAGAGGTGCTGTGTGAGGAGGAAGGTCGGCTTTGGGCGGTGAGACCAAAGGATTTTTTTTTGTCAAACCTCTCCTACAAACGTAAATAAGATTTATTAACTTATTGCTGAGACAGTTTACATCAGTAAGCTAGGTTATTACTAATGTTAATTGGTTTAGGGATTATTAAAAGTCAAGGAGGATCTCTACAGATACCAACCTTCTCTGGACTCTGATAGCCAGTTTTCTGCAGAGCCAGAATGGCGGTGCGTAACGGGTATCCTTTCTCTGTGATGGTTTCGAGTAACTCCCTCTCCTCCTGGCTGAGAGCTGTCAGAAGCTCTGCTGCTGAGTCAAAGAAAACCCCACGAGAGCCGGGAGTTGTCAGGACCTGACAGAGGAAGGAAAAACCAGGAGTAATCTCAGTAAACTAGGAAATGTGTTAAAGTTTCAGTATGTAACTTTTATTTATTTTTTTACATATTTGTTGACACTCAGTATGTCATGACAATATGATACGAGACAAAAGATCGAAAAAAGTCAAGCGCTGCCTTTTCCCAGTGCAACGTAGAAACAACCAATCAGAGCCAGGAGGCGGGCCTTAGCGCTGTCAGTCACCCCGCTGTGGCGCTGCTCATACCCCCTCTCAGTTTGCTCTGTGCTAAGCAGCAGCTAGCAGACCGTGTTGTGAATGCTAATGCTAGTTAGCATGGCGAATAAACGGTTTTCCTGTAACGGTGAGTTGTTTCTCCGCCATTAACACACATCCAGTAGGGAGTATTGACCCTTTGCAACTACGTCACTTAATCATGCGAGGCGCCATGATGGACGCCGGAAGTGAGGGACGGGAGTATTTAACAGAGCAGCTGAAATTATTTTCCTCAAGATGTTTTTGCCAGTTTATTCATAGCTTGTACTTGTTCGAGTCGAGCTAATTTTTCTGAACGTAACAAACCTGGTCGGGGCTCATAGACGGCGGTATTTACAAAAGTTGGACACAGCTAGCTTACAAACCGACCCGTACCTGTTGATCAAATTACAGACTTTGCCTGAATTCACCCCACATGATTTATTTCACTGCCATAAACGTCTTTTTCCTCTTACACCGTAGCAGCAATAAGAACGTACAAAAGACGAGATGCTAAGCAGTTTTTTTTTTCCATACATGCTAGGCTACAACACGGTGGAGCACTGTTTCCATGGTTACCAACGGTTAGACGGTACCTTCTCCATAACGCAATGTTTGATATCTTTCTAATCATACTTGCTTATAAAGTTTATGAACGTTAATGGTCTTACCGTGTGAAAAGTGTTCGCTGCAAATCCGTGATTACACCGTCATAATGACTGACAGCTGCTAGTCATAATTAACGGCTGCTATCCATCGCCGCTACAACTTTCCTCATTAAAAGTTATACAACAAAATTACAAGTTTGGTTTTCACCCTTGTCTTTCTCTGCAGCCGACCGCGCAGAACCCGGTGACCTTTTTTGTTACTGCGAAATCAACCTAGGCTGGAACATGTGCGGTTTTTGACAGGCTGTACAGGAGCGCAGGTTGTTTTGAGGTCCGTCATGGCGGAGAGCGGGCGGAGTTTGGAAGAGTGACGTCATGTGCAAAGGGTCAATAAGAGGTTAATTGAGAGAGAGAGAGCTTTTACAAATACGTAAAAAATAAAAATAAACCGTTGTTATTATTATTATTTTTTGTTTGTTTTGTTCTATAAAAGTTACATACCGCACCTTTAATATGATTCATACTCCTTCCCTGAAGGGAAACTACCTTTCTCCTGCGATTCCTGACAACAGATCCAGCCGAGGAGGGCCGTTGTTGCAGTGGCCTGGATGGAGAATGCCCGGCGGGTGGAGTGTTTTGGGAGAACCTTCTGCCCAGAGAGCGTTGCCTCTTCTTGCCGTTCTTCTGCCCCTGAGACAGCGGGCTCGCCTGCTGTGACCTGAGCTGCTCCAGCGCGCGTAAAGGTGGTCTGCAGTCCGGGAGAGAAGACGTGGCTCTGTGGCCTTTGAGCACCGGAGATAACCCCGGCTTACCTCGGTGTGAGGAATGAGCGAGGTGCATGTCTTTGACCCTGGAGACTGGGTCCCTGGCAGCGGCACTGCGGGGCCGCTCTCTGGGGGCCCCGGCGATATCCGTATATGAGCCATCTTCTTCATCGGAGTCAGCTGGGAGGAACTTGACGGCGCGGTGGTGCAACCAGCAGCCCTCCGCGGAGCTCAGGCTGTGGCTGCGGGGCCGGGGGGCCCACAGATCCTGGCCCCTGGGCGTGAGCTTGTGAGTTTCTTGAGGGGTGCTGAACATCAGCCAGTAGGGGGGGCAAGAGGGAACCTGACTCACCGGCTGCTGCCCAGTTAAAATCCATCTCTCCAGATTGAATCCATACTGCAGGAAGAAAACAAACCTTTGATTTACAACACCTTCCAAAAGTATAACATTTCTACGTTTTGTCAAGATGGGTAGTAGGCAGTTACATTTACACACTTGAGGAACTTTTTGGAGAAAATGTCCCTTTTACTATATTTTCATTATAAAGCATCGCTACTTTTTCTTGAATATCATTTCTGGATACTCAGTTCACTGTGATTAACTAACTGAAAGAATAGCAAGTTTATTTTTAATCAGAAATTCACACCTGTAATTTTTGTTAGTTTAATACGTTTTATATTGAAAAAAAAACTGATTTGGAAAACTTTTTCTTTTGCCAGCGTTTATTCTGTAATTATGTGATTTATTTAAAATTTGGTCTTTAAAATACCAAAATTTTGACATAACTGATAAGTAATTTTTAAATATTAAACGATTGTTTACTGAAATACTGTTTTACTCATACTTGCAATGTTTTTTTTTTAACAACTCCTGGTTGCTTTTACTTAATTGGAAATGTTCTGAAGTAGTGCTACCTTTTACTTTAGTACAATTTAGAATACCTTACACACCTGTTTCTTGTTTTTGACCAACACAACATAGTGTATAAAGGTGAAGTAGAAGGAAAATTGTGCGTAATTTTCAAAATTTGTGTGAATTTCTGTTCAGACCCTTCAGTCAGTATTTTGTGAAACTGTTACATGAAGTTTTTGGTGAGGCCTTTACCACAGTAATATTAATCAAAAATATAAATGAAACATAGCCAGCATTAAACTTATTGGGGGAGGGAGGGAAAGAAGAGAGCAACCTCAGTTTCCTGCATGATCTGATGGCATTGTGGTACAGAAATATCAGGTAAAGTCGACATCTGTATCTCAACACCTAACGGTCCCAAAGGGGTCTGAAAAGGAACGTCCTCCAGAATATTCATCATCACCAAAACACACCAACAAATCACCTGCGTGAGGAGAGTCACAAAGAGTTTGAATATTTCTGGTTACAGGCCTTTTTTTTGGCTTAAAATAATAATTTCTTACCTTTTCCAGGTGCTACCTTGCAGGTCTGGAGCGGTCTGAGTCACACACACAGGTGTCTGGAGTGATAAACCTCTTCATCACTAAGCCTCTGACATCATCAGTTTGTTTACCATCTCAGATGCTCGGTATAATCCGTCATGCAAGGACCTACCGTAAATAACCACTTTTAATAATGCACATATGTAAAATCATAATTAAAGCTAAATCCCTTTTTTAAAAAAACATTTGTAATCTCTTTTCAACTTTAATTGTAATGTAAAAAATGTAATTTAATTGATTTAAGCAATTTTGCATATATTTAAAATTATATTGTGACTTTCCATGTCATTTTCATGTGGACTAAATCGGGGCAGGATTACAGAAACGCTGATGTCAGGAAACAAAGGCGCAGCATGAAACTTTCCAGAGATTAGCCGGTTACATAAAGCCGACAGCCGCAGCGCAAGATCATATTCATGTGGAGATGTTCACCCCGACTCAGATTAGTTTCCATCTCAGAGGTAAAAAATAAATAAAACCTTGTACTCAGAGATAGATTTTATTTATATATTTTACACAATCACAATAAATTTAGGATTCACAAGCTTTTAGGGAGGGAAGTTTTCCTTGGATTTCTGTAACAGACCTCTGAAATTAACCAGCTTATAGCTTCACGGAAAGAAAAAAAAAAGTCTTGAATCAAAAAGGGAACAGATCTAGTTTAATTTTAAAGGTAAAGAGCACTGCAGCATGGTGACGTCAGAGACCTTCGAGGTGGCATCTTGACTGAACAAGTGCACCAAGGTACCATCTAGCATCAGGAAGTGACATCACAGGAAGTGATTCTGACATAGGTGCACGCATAAAGAAAGGAAAGTATCTGCAGCTCTGCAGAAGGAGCCTTGTTAAGATCTCTGAATGATTAGAAAATTAAAACCAAAACCTACGTTTGTGTGATTTACTTTAATATTCCTCGATACAGACCAGAAAGCAGAATGGGGTGTTTTATCACTTTAGAAAGGGACAAATTTTAGTCTGCTCTGCGAATCCAGGTGAGCAGACGGCTGCAGGATGGGAGCGTCTTTAATGTGCTGGTGTATTTCTACCTCAATATGGTCTAACTCTGGTGACCTCTTACAAACCGCTGACAAACAATACGCATAGCTTAACATTTACAACTCTTTCCACTTTGAGTACCATTATCACAATGGTGGTAAAGGAAGAAAAATCAACAAGTTGATGTGTTTGTGAAATATCATGCCCCTAGTGATTTAAGGCATTTCTCTATCATGTCTACCCTCATTCAAGTTACAATGTGATCCCATAAATGCCCTTTGCTTCCCTTCCTGCTACAGCCAATCACCACAAAAAGAGGATACAAACTACCTACAAATATTTTTTTTTATGAATAAAATCGTATTATCTTTATATAGATAAAATGTTAACAATCCCCAGAGATTGAAATATATCATAAAAGGTCCACGCTGAGTGCACCGCTAGAGATTTATTATCTGATGCAAAGAGATCAAAGGTTGTTACGCTCCCTTAACTTGTTCATGGTGAAAACATCCTCAGTGTCCACGCTTTTTATTTGTCGGGTGCAGTAATAAAAACAGCTGGTACCAAACGAGGTATCCAGGAGGTTCATGGTAACCTAATGATTTCAGGTGAAATGAGAGAAATGGTTCAGTTGTTAGCAGCGTCAGCCTGCCGGGGCCAGTTCTCCTCCTCGATGCCGGAGTCGTACTCCTCCTCTGCCGAATCCTTGGCAGGGGTTCTGAAATCCAAACAGAACATTCTGTCATCATAACTCATTTCTTTGAGCGATAAACTGTCCCAAAAAGTTGTTGCGATAAATGATAATATTGTTGTTTTGAGATCATTTTCAAGTAGTATAAACTCATTTCAAATTGGAACTGGAAGGCATTTTAAATATCCAAAATAAAGTAAGAAAACAACAGATTAAATGGACACTAAAGTCTTTGTAAACAAAATTCAAAAGGGGAATAAAGCTGAGACTAATGAACCAGACTGAAGACTTCTGACATACAATTATTAGCAGAAAGAAAAATTTCCAATTAGAAATCATCAAAGTGGTTTCAATTCATCATGGGATTGATTTATTTATTACTTTTTGCGCCAAAACAGTATCAGTTTAAAAGTTACAATATTAATCCCACTTAATTTTTGGTGTATTTTCAACGATTACTGAACGTTATAAAAACAGTATAAACTTATTAAAATACTCAATTTCCCCAGAAACAACACATTTATGATCTCATTTATTTCTCAAATATTCTTTTTGTTACTGCAGTCATTGTGCCAACTGGGACCTGTAACAATTAATCTGATCTACAGCAAAGCGCCCTGCAAGAAAACGTTTTACTTCTTCAATTTTAATGTATTTCATGTAACCATGTGCAAAACACAGCTTTGAAATCAAAGAAAAATTTTTAAAAATAAATATTTGAAAAGTATGGCGCCTTTAGAAGTCGTAGTTAGAAGATGGAGTCCAGTAAGTAATTCATTAGTATCAGAAAAGACCTGTGAAGGTCAGAGGTCGGATAGAGAACATTAGTCAACAGACAGAATAAGGAAACACAATGAGATGCAGCGTTAAGTTATAAAACAATATCCAAAAGCTGCTCAATCCAACATTTCCTTCCACTTCAAAACTATTCACTACTTTGCAAAAGCAAATAAAAGAATAGCTTTACTTAAGAATTCTTTTGCAACCAAAAAATGTTTAAGAGTTGTGGATAATTTGCGAGGCACTGTCTAGCATGTTTGTCATTCTGTGAGCATGGGAATACTGACCGGATGTATCTAGGCTGCGTTTTTCCCTGAACGACATCTTTGTCCAGTTCAACAGCACCGATATCTGAGTGAGGCACCTCAAACATGGGTTCAAGAAGAAGTTTCTCCTGCATGATAATAACAACATGTTAATGACACAGATGACTGAAATCAATAAAGGATAATGTGTAACATTTAGTTAGAAAACAACAAACCATAATGGATCTGAGGCCACGAGCTCCAGTTTTCCTCTCCAAAGCCAATCTGGCGATGGCTCTCAAGGCATCCGGGGTCACATTAAGTTCACACTAAAAAACATAAAAAACATTGATTAGGCTGCTACTTTCCTGAAGCGACTCTGAATAAGTAGTCACAGAGCCTTTACCTTGTCCATGCTGAACAGAGCCTGGTACTGTGGAACCACAGCGTTTCGTGGCTCGGTCAAGATTCGGACCAGAGTGTCCTCATCCAGGCTGTGCAGAGGAACGACGACAGGAAGACGGCCGACAAACTCCGGAATCATGCCGAACTCGATCAGGTCCCTCGCCTCCACGTGCTTCAGCAGCCGGTCCTTCTCCTCGATCTCCGCGACCGCGTCCGTCTCGCCGCTACTGTTGGCCAGGTCTGCCGCAGCGGCTGCCCGGCGACCTTTCCCCAAGTTAGAGGGCGTTCCAAATCCCAAATACTAAACAGCAGAAACACATGAGTGTTGATCAGAGATTAAACAAAGTCTTGTCTGAGTTTTAGGGGGGTTAAATTTACCTTTTCATTCTTTCTTCGGCTTATTATCCTGTCGAGGCCGTTGAAGGCTCCCGAAGCAACAAACAGGATGTTGGTCGTGTCGACCTGCACCGTTTCACCTCTCAGCTTTCTGGAGTTTTTCTCTGGAACGTTGACGATTGTACCCTCCAGGAGTTTCAGCAAACCCTGACATAGAAGAGGAGGGAAAAGAAGGATGAAGGTGACATGCAGTATTCATTCTTTGTTTTGGTTTTAGTGATTTATAAGAATCCTTTGGTAACGTCCCATAAATAAATGTTTTTTCTGGAACACTGGTACTTTTCAAGAAGAAACGTATTCTTGACAAAATTAAAAATAGATATCTTTAACAGACACATCTCGAATTATCGCAATATAAAGTGGATTATTACTAGCAGGTAGTGCCATAAGAATAATTGTAGTGCAGTTAGACCCATTTGAGTAAAACATGAACTGATTATGTGGAGAAAAGTGAGGGTTACAAAATCAATGCTAATGTAAACTGCGCCTGCTTGCCGTTCTCATTCTTACAAGAAACAACAAAGTGCTCTTTGAGTGAAAAATGCAGATTTCTGCCTGGTAACTAAGAGTGACAATTCATTAAGGGAAACTCCTTTGTTTTAATTTTTTCCATTATCAGACAATTACAGACCATATATTCTCCTTGGTGCTCCAGTTTCGACAGGAAAATTATGTAAAAATTAACCAGTATGACAAAGATAAAAATCAGATCATAAATAGCATACAACTAGCAGAATTACATTTTTAAATTTCATAAAATACCACAAATAATAGACCTAACAGCTGCAGGCTGTCTTAGGTTGATGCATTAAAACACTGACCTGCTGAACTCCCTCTCCGCCCACATCTCTCAGCTGATGGATCCCAGGAACGCTGCCAATCTTATCAACTTCATCCAGGAACACAATACCTGCACGTCACAGGGGAGGACAGGACTGGATTAATGTCTTACTGTTATGTAATAGTTCCTGACATTAAAGCATATTAGGCCTATTTATTATTTTTGTTCAGACAGTTGACACAACATACTGAAGGCTTACTAAAATTTATGCTTTGGTTCAAATGCAACAAAGAAAAACATTAAATAAAAGTTACCAAACCCTCTTACTTTACTTACTGAAATGTTCCATTTTTATTTCTGAATGAGCATGCAATTTGTCAACAAGTCAGAAAACAAAACAAAGAAAAAAGTATATCCTAATCCACATACGTTAAACAACTTTATTGTTTTTATTGTGTTTTGTCCATTTTAATGTTTACTTCCATGTTTGTTTTTCTTTTTTTTTTTTTGTTATTCGTTCTATTATCTCGTTATTTGGTAGATCAAATTCACAGTTTGTACACTAATTGGTGAATAAATAATTTACAACAAAAAAATTAAAACAAAAATACACAGAGGTAAAATATAAAAATTAGGTGTGATTTGTCAAATCAAATTATTGTCGTATTTTATATAGAAAGCAAATCTTGTAAAAAAAAAAACTATTAAAAGTTAGTAAGGTTTTATTTTTAAAAATGAAAAAAAAATACATTTCAAGACATGGAAAGCAATAAAAGTAATTTCTGATACTACAAATCACTAAGTCCAACCATACTATCATGTCATGTCTGCTATAATTAGAAACATTTCCACTCACCCGTCTAACTTAACACACGTTATATCTGGAAATGAATGTGCTGTTAAATATAGCCCCTGTGCCCACCTTGTTGTGCTTTCTCCACTGAGTAGTTGGCATCCTGCAGAAGTTTGGCAATGACCGACTCAATGTCCTCGCCCACATATCCAGCTTGAGTGAGGGTGGTGCAGTCGCAAATCGCAAATGGAACATCAAGACAGCGGGCCAGCGTCTGCGCCAGCAATGTTTTTCCTTAGAAAGACAAAAAATGTCCATTAACAACTTTAACCAAAAACTTTATTGCATTTGACAAGACACATCTGTCATGCAAGTGTGTTACATGCTGGGAATTGTTTGCCAAATCACCAACCTGAACCGGTAGGACCGAGGAGTATAATGTTGCTCTTCTCCAGTTTAATCTCAGCGTGAGTAGAGTCCAGGACTTCGCCGCCCCTCTTCTCCTGAGGCGGCTGCTGGCTAGCCTGCTGCTGCATGGTGGCGCCCAGAGCGTTACCATGGGGACTGATCCCTGCGATCTGCAGCAGTTCTGCACAAACAAACCGGTCACCTGGGTTAGCGCGACATCTGCGGTGCAAAAAGTCACTGCTGTGCAATTAGTAATTAGTCAAAGGTGTGTGATGCAGCTTGATTGAAGGAGGAATTTAAGCATGTGTGAGGTAAAAATACACGAGCTGGGTCTGTTCCAGAGGCGTTTCTACACGCAGCTTGATTGGAAATAGCAAGACTGAATGTAGGTTACACGTCTGTGGCACTGACCCGCTAACCAAAGCATTGTTTGTCGTTTTCTTGGGTTAAGTGAGGGCATTGAAAGAGAGTTAAATGTTTCTCTGTAATTATTTCACTCTCACTAAGATGTATTTAATCTGATGTAAAAAATTTACATTCTAGATTGTATTGAGCAAAAAATGGTTTTAAAAAAAATCTGCATTGTTAAGGGTATCAAAGTAAGGCGAGTTACGGCCTCGTTATGACTAACTTAAAATAATTGTTTCCAATCTGTTAGTTTTGGGTCATCGTCAGTGGAGTAAAAATTTCTGAATTTCACAAAAGGGATCATCCATCTGTAATAATGCTGAGCATCATTCTGAATTACAAGGAATATATATTCATATCAAGCAGCAGGAAAAAATAGATTATTAATCCATTGAATAATTTGTATTTACCCAACGTCCATAAAATACTGACAAAGGAAGCTGGTTCCCTTATGCCAAGATCAACTCGATTTCTTTTGCTACAAAAAGACCTTAAGAGTGAAAGAAATCATGCAGCTATGATGTCCTGGAAAAGGGACCGCAGACGAGATCAGTACCAGATTATCTAGTGACAGTTTGTTTAAAAAAAAAAAATAGAAAAAAAAGTAATAAATTCTTCTTAATCCAAGAAAACACTTCTGATGTCATTTCTGGTTCAGAAGTGTCTTAACAGAGGAGAGTGACGACTGTAGCTCACATTCTGGATACATGTGTGCTGAACCTCTGACTCCAGCTGAACTCTTCCACAAACTATCGATTAAGGATTTGCTTCAAAATCTTCTTAAGGCTTTGGTTTGCTTCTTGGTTGATTACCTTTTTTTCTGCCCTATTTTTCCTTCCACTCAACTTTCCATGTAAATGCCTGGATACCGGACTGCCTGAACACCCTTTCTTCCTCATGTGTGGTGCAGATGACAAACGGTTCAAATGCACAAGGAACAGAATTGTTTGGTAAGCCATGACAAATTATTCAAAATAAATTCTTAAATTATATCATTCTTTAATGAATATATATATATAATATTTCCACTTTTTTGCATAAACTACTGAAATAGATTAATTTCGATTAAACCATTTTATTGAAACGCACCAGTAGTACTAACTCTTTTTCAATAGATTAGGTTAACCCAAACATAATTATTGTAACTACTGAAAAAGGAAACTCGCTGTCGTCTGTACATTTTGGCATTTGCACAACAGACAGAAGCATAAAACCCAGAAACCCAGACGGTGCTGTGACTTTATCTGGGTTTCTGGTAACGGTAAGAAAGTCCGTCAGATAACGGTGAGGAGGTCAGTGACTTACTTGTGAATCTGTATTCATCCTCTCGTCTTCTCATCTCTAGCTCTACAAGGAGAGGATCAAAGTACTTAAATCAACAATCCACTTAGCATTACCACTACAACATTATCAATACAAATTATTGAACAAATGCCAAATAATACAGATTCATGGTGACCCCATGATTCAGTCCATCAGTCATTTGTGTGACGCAGAGGAGACTCTTGACGTGTTCAAAGTCTGAGTTTGTAAACAGTGCAGATAAAGAAAAATCCTGCATGAAGTCATTGTTTTTGAAAAGATTGTACAGAAATGCCCTGTTAGACAATTTTAAATGTAAAGTTGCTACAATAGCTGAATTTACCATACAATTTATCATTTTAATGCTTTTTTTATTTGAAAAATTACAGTTTTCAGAGAAAGTGGTTTATTAAATGAACAAATAATCTAAAATGGGAAGTTTATTTTTCAATAAATCTGCTTTTTTAAATCTGCTTAATACTCATAATACCTATTAGGGCTGTAACAAAAACATCACAATCACAGTTGCACTGCAGACCATGCACAGCTGAAGAACTGTACTATAGCCTGTAGAGATAAAAAGAAATTAGATAAAGCAAGGCAGCTTATTGAATTTGCGGCAAAAATAAATAAAATGTAGAATAACGGCCTTTTTTGCAGCATAAATTTGATCTATGGGGGTTTCTTGAAATTAATACTTCATCCTGTCCTGTTCTCGTAAATTCAATATTATGTCGTCACGATTTTAGGCATCGTTACAGATACAGATAACTGTATACAGTTATCTGACCGAACAGTGATTAAAATATCAAAATTTAACAGGTCTAACATCATCTCTGACGCTTTTCAACTTTAGGAGTCGTTAGAAATAAACAATAAGACAAGCAGTCTTTAATGTGGTAGGGATTTTTAAAAGGTGTTTTTGTTCAAATTGAGTCATTGCTCTTCCGGCTAGCGTTATGTCAGCCCACCTCTCTACATCGTTTACTCACACTGGAATAATTTATTTATTTTAGAGCCATATTTCTGTATTAATTCAGTCTCAAAATGGACATCTAATCATGACATCACATATATTGCATCACTACTGTAATCAGCAATTATTTCAGGATCCCTAAAACTATCTTTGTGATATGGAAATAAACAGAAAATGTTAATATTATTTAGGCTGTACAGTACAGGCAGTGATATTTGACAGGAGTTTGTTGAGTTTGGAGCTAAATGTATTTGTTCTAACACAGGAAACTATCACTTCGTTTACTCTTATCGCCCTACGATGTTGGTAAGCACTGCAAAGTTTGCATGTTCACTACAGAGTGCATTAAAAAATACACACTGAAGAATATCTACTGGTTTAGCCAGTAGTGTACAGCGTGCTGACCTCGCGGCGTTAAAGATGGCTGCTTCTCCACCTCCACCTGCTGTCGGCTGCCTGCAGGGATGTTGTTGTAGATGCGCTTGTAGTGATTATACACGGCCACTGCCAAGACCTTCTTTGCATACGACTGGCCAACAACATACTTGTCCAGATAGGCATAAATCTAAAAATACACAGAAATTAAATAAATAGAACAACACTGCCCAATATGTCAAAACATTTGAAATTATTTTGGCACATCTTTTACCTTCTTGGGAGGCGGAGGCGGTTTCTGCGCGAAAGCCCGTCTCACTAACTCGGCTTCTGATTCGGCCTCTTTGTTTAGCCCTTTTTTCGAGTCCGTTTCAGACAAAACCACGAAAAAGTGATGACACTTCTCACATTTCACAAACCGTGTTGATGCTATGAAAGAAAAAAATACAAGCATTTTTAAAGAAAATAAAATCCATGTCAGTTCATAAACTTGTTCTACAAAGTTTTAATTGAAAAATATGCATATAAAATGAAAATAATTACATATACAGCTCCGGAAAAAAAAAATAGACCACTTAAAACGATCAGTTTCTCTGATTTTAGTCTTTGTAGGTAAATGTTTGAGTAAAATGAACTTTGTTCTTTTATTCTATGAACTACTGACATCTGAAATTCCAAGCAAAAATGTAGTTTTTATTTGTGGTCAAAATAACAAAAAGGATGCAGTGGCTTCAGACTTCAAATACTCAAAAAAAAAACAAAAAAAAAAAACAAGTTCATATTAATTTAGAAACAACAATATTAACGTTTTAACTCAGAAATCAATATTTGGTGGAATAACTATGAGGTTTTCAATGGGGTTCAGAGCAGAGGACTGCATACGCGTTGCCCAAATCCTCCACAAATTCAAATCTACATTTTGTTACTAAAACATACATTAAAAGTAATGTTTTGCCTCAAAGGAAAGTGGTGTTAATCAAAACAGAAAGAGCTGAGTGAAATATGCAGCCCCAGAGTTTACCCAGTCATTTATTAAAACTGAACAGTCCAAGTTTGCAACATGCAGAATCTCAATTAAAAAAAAAAACGTCAAGACGTCTCAGAGGTTTTAACTAGCAGGAGATAATCAGCTCTTACTAAGAAAAGCAGAAAATAACCAGCAGACAACAGTAAAATCCACACAGTTCCTGGTTGTTTGTGGTGCTCGTTTAAACGCTGTGTCTGCACTTCTGTTTATCTAATCCAGCCCACGGTTTAGACTACAGGAAAAGGTGAAAGCTGGTGTGAACGCTTCAAACACAAAAGCACAGAGTTACGTAACACAGAGAGAGTTTGGACAAATTAAAACCCAAAATATTTTGATACCATGAAAAACTAACAACAATATTTCAACATGTTTTGGGGCATATTTTAGATCTTTTAATTTGTCTCGTTTTCATCAAAATATTGCTGAAAACAAGCAATGTTTTGAAAACACAAATCAATGCTCAATCATGTTACTGCTTGTACAGGCTCCGGAAATGTATTGAACAAATAATAATCTTATTTTCACGTAGTTTTAAACATTTTTGTGTACACCCTCTGTTTGTCCTGGACGGCTGGTGAAGAGGACCGGGTCGACTTACATACAAAAGTCTCTACATGTGTGCAGGGGTCTCCACATTTGGGGCAGCGTAGCTGGCTTCCACCTTTTCCTGACCCTCCAGAGCCAGACATCCTCTTCCCATCACCGACACTTTTCTGTAAAATTAGACATATAAAATTAAAGAAATCCAAATTAGTCCATTACCATGATGGTATTAATTTTTAGACGGAATAACAGAAAGAGAAGGGAGTTTACCTTTCCACTGTCACTCCCACTGTCCTTTGTTGTCCCATCTTTAGCAGCGTAACAGACGGCCGTTTCTGAGAACGACCTCACACACACACGTGGATGAAAATGAGCTTCCCGAGACCCCGGACGACTCAGGGAGAACAGCTGGAATCGGGAACATGACAACCCTGAAAGACAAGAAACACTCGATCAGATTCCTAACGGGAAAACTGTCTGTTGACCAAATAGTTCAGATTACTATAAAATGTACATTTTAGATATTTAAAAAACTAGAAAACAGAGACCACACACACGCCATCTGCCACAGAACATTTTGTTCCAACCCTGAGGCGACGTCCTAACTCTCTTGGAGACGTTTTATACCAGCTTTGACACCTTTAGTGTACTGTGGTTATGTCCTCAGATCTTATTTTGGTTTAATCAGAGGTAATAATGTCTTATACTTCATAAAAGTTATAAGGTCCAAACAATTTATGGAAATCAAATAACAGGCATATGTTGATAATTATATTCTGTCGATCAGTTGTAGTGACATATTTACAGTTTTTCACATGTGACCATAAAGACAAGCTAGAAAAATGAATATCAAAAGAAGCTCAAATTTTCACATAAATTTTAAAAAACTACAACTTATTATGATATACTTTGAGTGGGGAACATGTTAGCTAAACCAATACAAACGTTCATAAATAAATGCTCAGTTTTTTTTTTTTTTCTGTAAGTGCCACAGTTACACAAAAAGGCCGTGTGCTGTACCATCCTTGGGCTATCTTTAGCGTCGCAACTATTCAAGAGACTGTTACAGCTGCTGTTGACATTAGCAACACGACTATCATAACAAATAGTAATCTAGGTTAGCTAGAGCAAATAGCAAAGTGTCAAGAACCTTTGGTTGGCAGTACGTGGACTGTCCCTTTCTTACCTCTGTGGGCAGAGTTTAGGATCAACCTGGCAGCCGAGGTGCATGGACAGGACATGTCTTCTTCTGTCAGAAACCCTGAAAATGAAGATTAAATTTACACAGAGCAGGGAAACACAAAGCTACTTAGCCACAGGTTAACATATACCAACAGAAAGCGACAAAGGCTGGTGTTCATCCATGTTCTGTCTGATTTTGGAAACCAGATTGGAAATTACCACATCCCAGCACCAGAATTTCACTTCAGCTTTCACTACATATAAACAATCAACTTGAAAAACAATGCAGACATTGGCATCTGACTTGAGGCATACGTCTTCTCTAGTTTGAGTTATTACTTGATAGACATTGCGTATTCTACACAGTTTCTGAAACATTTATGTAAATTAATACAAACAGAAACTAAGAAATTTGGGGGGGTTTTTTTGCTGGAGGCCTTAACATGGGGACTAGTTCAAAAACTATTGTCTGCAAAGCTCTAAGTCAGCTTTGTAGACAATAGACAAATAATCTACTCTAACAGATTATATAAAAGAGAGTTTGTGAAAAATCCATCTAAAATAAGATGGATCTGAAGGCATTTTTTAACTGGAAACCACCTTAAAAAGAGTCCATTTTAAAAACTACACTACTTAGCGATTAATGTTACAAAGTAAACAAAGTTTGTGAGTCATGAAAAATTCAACTTTTTACCTACAATGTGGTTCAGCGTAAATAAAATCTTCACAAATCACAAACTGTATTTTACAGCATCCATAATTCTGCCTAAGTTTGACCTGTTGTAGGGTTTAAACTGAGGCCTAGCTTATCTAATGTGATGAGGAAGCTAAAAGACTGTTAAAATTGGAATATTTAGAGATTTAAATAGATACAATGAAGGTTTTACAAGTCACAAAACTATTTTTAAGATCTTGAATGAATGTAAAATAATACTATTCCAGTTTCCCCCAACTTGGTATTGTACTTTTTAATCTGGACCCCATCTAATGTGAGAAAGTTGGGGGGAAAAGCATCAAAATGTAATTGTTATGAGATTTAATATTATAAATAAATACTTAATGAGTTCAAAATCATTTTTGAGAAAATGTGAAAGGTATTCAGAATAATCCAGTTCAAATTTGACCATTCTAAATATTTCACATTTTCAAACTTAAAACGCAGTGGCAGCTGTTTTAGTCAATGGCACCAACTTTATTGTGGTGGTGTGAAGCCAAATCTAAAGGTAGGTTATAACTCTGAATCATAATATATTTCACTGTATAATTTAATCTGAATTAATATTCACTGAAATTTAAGGACAATAAATAAAAACTACTACAATGCATAGTCAACTGTGTAAGTTGTATGTACTTCAGTTTAATAATAACGTTATATTCAATCAACTGCTTCTCCTTCGTATTTTAGTGTATTTTCGGGGGGTTACCATTAAAAAATAATGCCGCATGACCAATATCCAAAGTAAACAAAATTGAACGGGCTTGTCTAAAGACAGCTATATAAACACCTGTAGAGCGATAAAACTAGGTCAGGCCACAAAATTGGACATAACACCTAAGATGTGAAACATTTATTCCTAACGTTAACTATTAGCATTAGCGAAGCAGCTCGTTTGACAGCTAAATAAAGAAGTTACGAATGCTCATTAAATTAAAAAAAAGAGTCTTTTATAAACGTAATGGGGTCCAAAAACTACCGTACTATCCAAACTCCTGTTCAGACCAGTAGTACATGTCAAATAAACAGTGATGGGTCACTGTTAGCTTTAACTAGGCCCCAGCCTGACACGGCCAGGAGAAATGACAAACAGCCATTTCTCCTGGCCGATGAACAAACGGAGACGCAAAGCTTTTTCACCATGCTAAGCAACTACTGTAGCTTAATTATATCATATAACAAAGTGTACAACTAAAAAGCGTGCAGGTTTTACTTACAGTGCCCGTTGAAACTAGTCGCGTTTGGACAGCCTCCCCTAAAAAACAACAAATTTGCGAAGTCACTAGGGCTGTCGCTCTCTTTTTTTTTATTTGATCAGTGTGTCATACTAACACGCTATTATATGAATTATGAAGAGTTAGTTTCCTTTAGGTCGTTATTTCCCAGGTGGGACACGACCTAAAGTGATGTAACGCCTGCTGTTATAAACTAGGTTACATCCAGCTAACCAAATAGCCTCCCCTACAGGAACGACAGTTAACTGGGACAGTTTAAACCATGTGAATGGGACACAGCAACATGGAGGTTCCGCCAGTGTCTACTTAGTTCATACCATCCGCATACATTGAGATCTACTAAAGTACAGGACGGCCACTGAGGCGTTCAGGAACACCTCGGAATAGAACCCATTGCAAGCGAATTGTGAAATAATGTTGCATTTAAGTCAACGTGGAAAAATAAGTATCCAAAACAATTATGTAACTTATTGTGCAAACTTTTTAAAAGTATTTTTAACCATGTTTAAAAAGTAGTATAAATTTTCTCTGCTTTTCTAATATGGCTCGAGTTATTATGAATTAAATTTGTTTCACAGAACCTTGCATAAGTGTTCATACTGCTTGAACATTTTGACATTTTACTACAAGCACAAACCTGAAGGTTAGACTAAAACAATGTATCTTTTAACTATAAAGACAGAAAGAAAGAAAACACAGTTTTATTTTTTATTTTATTTTATGTTTATGTGCTCCAGAATTCAGGTCCTCATAATAGTGGCACGAAAAGAATCGCACTGCTGAAAACTGAAGTTTAAACATTCTGGTCTGCATACAGAGAAAAACAGTAAATTGCATTTACTCAGTTTCTTGAGTAACTTTTTTGGGAGAGAAATGTCATGTTAAAAACGTGTATCTATTCTCCCATAAATCTATCTCCATTTTTGTTCTGATTCATTTGTGCTTTTATTATGTTTTAGTTTTAAATATTTCCCAAATTATAATTCGATCTTGCTTATGCTTAAGAACTCTTTTAGTTTCAACAAACCTTGTTGCGACACTTCTCTGGTCGTGCTTTGTAATCCAAGGGGAATGAGATGTCGCTATCGGTGAGCTAATGTCAGCAAAAAGCTCAATATTTCAACAGTCACACATCGCAAGACAAAAAAAAAATTTAAGATTTTGTTTTTAAAGCACTTTTACAAAAATAGGGAACTTGTAAGACTTTTTTAGGTGTTCTTGAATTTAATCTTGCATGTTCTCGCACTTTTGTTGTCCCACATGTACAACAGTCTTTTGTTGGGATAATAAGACAGCATAGCTAAGGTACCGTTTCCTGCCCTTAAATCAAAACTTGCATCCAGATGACTCAGTGTCATCAAATCAAAGGCATATGTCACACGCTTGTCGCTGTTATCGGTAAAATACACCACACCGCACACGATGAAGGCATTTCCTGCTTTTGCTGAAGGATAGCCAGTGTTAATTATGGACAGCACAGAGAAAGCCTCTGGGTCGAGTTTTGCCACCATCGTGTTACTGTCTGTATACGAGGCAAAGATGACCCACAGTCCATTCTCATCCACGGCAAACTTGAAATAAGTCTTTGAGTTGTGGAAAAGATATCTCAGGCCTTTGTATCTGCTGTTCGGCATTTCCAGGGAACTTGTATTCTTTGTGTTCAAGGTAAACCTGTCGAACAAAAACATTTGATTATGGTTATATTATCGAAAGCCTAAAGAGATAATAGTGCCTTCCAAAAAATATTCATACTACTTGAACCTTTTCAGGTTTTCTCAAGTTTCAACCATACATTTCAATGTATTGTCATGTATTTTATTTGATAAACCTGTACAAAATAGCATATAACAGTGAAATTGAGCATTTTAAAAGGGTGGAATCTACATAACAACCACATTTTTCTACACTTAACTGCAAGTCTTTTGGGGTTTGTGTCTAAGACAATTATTCTTTGGAAAATACCTATAGTTGACTCAGACTGGATGGAGAATATCAGCTTCAAATTCCTTGTTGAATTTAGAGCTACTTTAATTCATGATTATGTTTTGAGGGCTGGTGTCTTGCAACAGCTAAGTGTGAGCAGGGACACACATTTAAATGTGTGTTGAAGCAGACAAGTTGCAGGAGAGTTCAAGATAAATGACGACTTTTGCAAAGCACATAAAATCTAAGACGTTCAAGTCAGAATAGGGAAACGCATTTAAAATTAAAACACTTACTTCAAAAGATTATTTGTTCCTCCATTGTGGAAGTAAAATGAATTCTTATAAACAACATGACCACAGCCTTGGTAGAACTTCTTAATATCTAGAAATGTCAGTTTGGAGTCCGAAAGCATTGAAATGTTCTTGAACTGTTTCAATTCACGACCTGGTGGAGTAAAAGTTCCTGTGTTAATGCAGGGAACCACACTTCAATCTAAGGAAATAAACTCTGGATATATGACCTGAAAAATGTTCTGCCACCCAGATCCGATCATCAGGCCGGGATGCATCCGACATCCAGGCTCCGAAGGTGGATTGCATGTTAGTAGACTTATCTAAACATTTGATGGCTTTAATGTTGCAACCTAAATAAAATAAGGCAAAAACTTTATAATGTTTTGGAAAGATCCTTATGCATATATAAGGAACCTCGATCCCTTTAAGATTATTTCAACAGATTTTTGTCATTTTTTCATTGTCAGTTCCATTGCTCTTTCTGTAGGCTGGGACACGTTGGGAAGACTCTGACAAAGGGAACAAATGCAAATCTACATTCTTAAAATAATATAAAGTTATGCTTTAGCTATTTTAGATTTAACATTCAATGTGATCAAGAGCTTCAGAAAGGAGTGAATACCCTTTTTAAAGAATAAAAAAGTATCTTCCAAACAATTTATGCAAAAAAACCCCTCAATAATAAATCGTAATGCCATTAGGACAGATTCTCACCACTTTTCATTGGTTTGTCTACAATGTTTCTGCTGCCATTCAAAGGCTTTCTTCCCTGACTGTCATCAGCAGAAGGTGAAGCTGTGAGAAAAATAAATAAAGTAAATGCTTTTCTGGTTGCTGAATAAAATGAAGATTTTATGCCTCAGAGATTACTACTACTGGCAGAAAACGAATAACAGTTTTAATGAGATGTTACATTTATGCACATCAACCTGCACGTTTACTGGCACTTGTGGTACAGACGTATTAAAAACATTAAAATAATTGGCAGTTCAGTCTCCTGCTGTTAATAGTTTTCACAGCCCACCTTTTCTCCAATAGGAAAACTCTCAGTATGGTTAACATGTAGATAAACATTTCTTTTTCTTAACATGAGAATATTTTTTAGGAAGAGTTGTTGATTCTAAAAACATCAAAGATTGCATTCAAAATATTGGTTTATAGACAGGAGTAAACACTGAATCTTACCATTTTTTACTCTAGTTTCATTCGTGACTGTGTCGGAAGTGAAGGTTTTGCTACTTCGGTTGGTTTCACTCGGTCCTGTGGCGTAAAAATAAATGCTAAATATTAAAATTGCCTTTATTTAGAGTAATTTTAACAAAATAATTGGCACAGTTTTTTTTATTTTTAATAATGGAATCCTTCATTTGTTTTACCTGGAAATAGTTTTAATGGCACATATGTTGCATTTCCACCATCCAAATCATTCAAAGTCCCATTGTTGTCATCTTGAAATGAAACTGGATCTAGAAATAGTGAAATATGAAAGTTTAACATTTTAAATAAATGTGTATAAAGCAAAACTTCATTTATTAGTGTTGTTTCTTTTTTTTTTTTACCCGATTCCAATTTTTTATTTGGAGGATTGTAAAACTCAGAAATAGCTAAGGTGCCCTCGGTGTTGTTAGCTGAATGTCGTGTTGATGTTTCTGTGAAAGAAACACAAAGTTTAACCCTAGTAGATACACAGCAAACTTGAAATGCTAAAAAAAAGGATCAAAAAACTGAAAACACAATTTTCTTTCACTAGAAGAATAGAAACTGAATTATTTAGAAAAAAAAAATGATTGTGAAACACAAAGTTATCTACTGAGTTCTCATGCTTTCTAAGACATTAAAGGGGATAAAAAACATTTGGATGTTTTTTGGATAACATTTGTCATATTTGATGTCAACCTCAAATATGACAAAATAAGATTTCCATATCTTATGTTTTTAAAATATCAGCCCTGATGTTGACTGTTAAAAGATGTTTTTACCACTTTTAAAGCTTGTTTCAGTGATGACCCGTCCTCTGCTTTCATTGAAGGCGTCAACTGGACCTACAGTATATAGAAAATCACGTCTTACACATTTAGCCGTAAAATGAATGTAAGTTTTAAGAAGTGGAGGTTTTAAAGTTTAAATACCATGTAATAATTTTATTGGTTTCTCTGAATTCTCTGCAGTCACCATTTCACCTTCATCAGACGCCTCTGGCTCTAACGACAATTTAAACAGAAAGAAGTTCAACATAATGTTTCCTGTAAAACTTGACTCAGCTACAGAGAGAAATGTAACTCAATCTTAATGGTTTACCAGGTTGTATCTTTTCATCCGGATGTTCATAAGAGCCGGAAACAATAAAAGCATCTGTGGTGACATTAGCTGAATCTCGTGTTGGTTGTGCTGAAAAAGCAAAAAAAAAAAAAGATAAGGTTTAATCAAAGAACATTTAAAAATATACAGGAACATCTTACTAAATTAGATCATCACTGAAAGTTCATTTATTTCATAACTGAACTCATTACAGAAAGTCTTAAGATATTTTAAACTTTTATTGGTGTTAATATTGACGACCATGTCTGGAAACTAGTGAAAACAAAAATGTTTGGCTGAAAGTTTAAAGATTGCATAATGACAATAAAAAGGGATTCTAATCCAGAAACCAAGAGGGTCACTTAAGCTAAAGAAGCTGGCTGGTCACAGTATATAAACATGCTGATAGAAAGTTTAGTGGAAGAAAAAAGTGAAGAAGAGGTCATTAGAGGGATAATAGCAGGCGTTAAAGCAGGGGTGCCCACAGTCGGTCCTGGAGTCCCGGCATCCTGCATGTTTTAGTTCTCTCCCTGGTGTCCAGCATGTCAATGTTCTTCTTTGGCCTCTAATGAGCCATCATTGGATCCAGGTGCGTTAAACCAGGGAGAGAACTAAAACATGCAGAATGCCGGCCCTGGAGGGCCGACTTTTAGAGGATTGGAAGACAAATTATATTTAATTACTGAATACTGAATTTGTTCAATTAAACTGATTTACTGAAATAATTTGACATTTTAAATGTTTTATAAGTCGAAATGCACCTGTATATTTCTGTAATTTGAGTCTAACACATTTTAGTTGTTGCTCTTTAGAAAACTGCCATGTTTTATAGACTCAACAGTGAAACAGTGAACTGTTATAAATCATGGAGTTGCTCCAACACTTTAACTATGTTATATATACTAAGGCGAACTCCAAAGGGCAATTTCAATTACTCTGCTACCATTGATTTCTATGAATGCAATAATTGGAACTAAATTTCTACATAAACATGTATTTGTTTACAATGTAATTTAGACAGTTATTCTGCACTGATATCTAATATTTAAGGATATTTTACCACTTTTAACGCTTGTTTTAGTGTCTCTTCTGGCACTCAAAGTGTTTTTCTTCTGGTTTGTACCAAGTGGATCTGTGGTAGAAAATGATATGTAAACATTAATCCTTAACCACTTTAATATGAATACAATCCACAAAAGTAGACATTTTTTTTATTTACAAAACTCACTCACCTCTTAACATGTTGCCCCATCCTTCTGTAACATTTGTTGCCTCTGAATCATTCAAAGTCCCATTGCCAACACCTTCATGAAACGGTTCTGGTCCTAAATAAAATTTCAATTAAAGAAGTTCAACACATTTCCTACAGGAAAACTCTGACCAAGATGAGGGAGAAAACATTTTTGGTTTACCAGGTTCACCTTGCGTATTCACTTGATTGTAAAATTCAGAAACGTCATTAGCATCTCCTGTGATATTAGCTGCATCTCGCATTGGTGGATCTGTAAACAAAAAAATGGATTCCAGTTCAGAGAACAGTTATCTCAGGTGTGTTTTAGTAAATGAGCACATTAGAAAAATTTTAGTATATTTATTTATTTCAACTGACAAAGTTGAACTGGATTCATTACACACACAGAGTGAGATATTTTAAGTTAATCTGATGATTCTGGATTACAGTTTATGCAAACCCAAAACCCAAAACGTTCTAAATATATCAATATTATCCTATTAGCATGCTATGGCTATTAGGATCATGACAATAAACATCCTGCAGAAGGTGGATAAAATACAAAACGTAATGGCTAAAGAAGGCTATCCATAGAGACCACCATCTAACCATTTTCATGGAAAGTTGAGTGGAAGGAAAATGTGTGACTGAAAAGCATGTACTAGCAATGGTGGAGTTGCTCAGTGGTCGTCCTTTTACATTTAGGTAACAGTTTCCGTTCCCTAGATGTAACTTTTGGAAAACATGGTCTCGGAGTTTAGAAAACAGTTTGAAGTTTCTATGTTGTTTTTAAATATATCGCTCTGTACACAATGACTCTTCATGAGTGTGACGATTTATAGGTTGAACTGTTGTGAGCGTGCGAAGGCAATTATATTTTTTAAGATGAATATTTTCCACAATTAAACACAGGAATGTGCACCAGTTAGAATTTGGAGTTTGCATCAAATTCAATTAGATTGAAAATATATGGCATTCTGTACGTTGTATCGAATAAATTAAGACGTTTTACCACTTTCAAATCTTGTTTCAGCCTTGCTGTCATTGAAGGCGTCCCTGTTTTGGACTTTACCAAGAGCTCCTGTAGTAGAAAATGATCAATTAGATATTAAATTTCAGCACTAATAGTTGATGTTTTGTATGTTACCTTGTAATAATTTGATCCATCCGTCTGTAACATTTTTACCCTCTGAATCATTGAGAGTCCTGGTGTGGTCTCCATCATCAAGCAGTTCTGGTTGTAGAGAAAATTTTAATAAAAAGAAATGCAACATGGTTCCCCTCAGTAGTTCAGTCAAACAGAGAAAAAAAGCTGTTTCATTACCAGAATGTGTGCTTGTTTTTTGTTGATTGTTATGTTCAGAAACATTAAATGTCTCTCTGGTGATACTATCTGAGCGTAGTATTGGTCGTTCTGTAAAAATAAATACAAGATTCACATTAGAAAACACAAGTATGATAGCATTGAAACAGTGAAGTCTGAAACTTATATAAACAGTCTGTCTATGAAGTTTACACCATATATAGTACATAATATTAACTTTACAAATCAAATATTTCACAATTCTTTAATTGTTTTTACCGATACTGCCTCCTATTTTCTCTTAGTTTAGGATCTTTGATACATGCCTTATTATTTGAACCAAAACTTTAACTACAGAACAGAAAACATAAAGGCATTTTTAATCACACTGTCATGTCTGTACCATTTTCGGAGCTCGTTTGCACCCTGCTGGCATTAAAGATGTTCTTGTTCTGGTCTTCACCAACTTCACCTAATGTAGAAATAAATGTTACACATTGTATTTCAGTTCCAGTAAATGACAACAATGAAAATGTCAAACCTACCTCTAATGACTTTAATGCCCTGTGTAGCATTTTTAGAGTCCCAGTCATTTGAGGAGGTATGGGTGTCATTTTTATAAATCAGCTCTGACTCTACTGAAAACAAGAAACATTTTTTGTTGGATTTTTTTTGTCTTATGCTCTACCTCTTGATAAATCTCAGTGGTGGTATCTTACCAGGCTCACGTTTTGTGTCTAGATGTTCCTTAAACTCTGAGCCATTCAGGATATTTTCAGCTGGATGAGGTTTTGGTATTTCTATAAAGAGAATTTAATGATTATCTGAAAGGGATGTTTACTTTTCATACAAATTAAACAGGATTACAGTTCTGTTATCTAAAGTCATCCTTGATACTCAAATAAATGCAATACCAGGTTTAAAGTTTCTATGACGACGTTTCTCGAAGTCAGTAGTGTTCAAGGCTTCTGTGTCGTCATGGTGAACATTCGGTGTTGGTGACACTATAAAAATACAGTATAGATTTAAGTTGTTTGATTTATAGCTGGATTTATACCAATTTTTAATTTACAGCAGCAAGTTGAAATATAACCTGAGTAAAATATGTTATAAATAAGTCCCAGAATTTACCTGTTGTCAAATGCTTCAACGTTTCTCTTCTGATTTCTGAGCTGGTGTTCATCCAGTGTGCAGGTGAATAGTCTGGGCGAGGCGATACCAACTCTGTAGAAAACACAACTGGAATAATTTTGTGCAAAACAAACAGAGATGGCACAATATGCTCTCATTCTTGGCCTAAATTCATCTTTTTAAAATGAGAATGGCTGTAATAACTCTTCCAAACATGAATGAATCAGACTTTGCAGGAAATAAAAGCAGACTTGTGTAACATCAGACCTCCTTACCACTTGTTGCTGTACTATCAGTGACATCTGAGCCGCCAGTTGGAGGATCGATGTTTCCACCGGAGTCAACAGCTAGAAACACAAGGAGACAGTTTGATGGAACATTTTAAATACAAATAAAAATACACAGTGCCTCTCAAAAGTCTACAATTCCTGGTAAAAAAAAAAAAAAAAAAAACATTTTACCATAATAAATCACTTCTAAACATTTTCTGCATCTAATGTGCTATTTACAAGTCAAAGGAAAACTTTTAAAACTTCAATACTTTTAAAATTATTGAAGCTCCTTCTTATTCAATTTTCAACAACATGGTAGAAAGAGTGAATACAGTGGTCAACTGAAGAAAATATGGGAAAAACACAAACACTGTCCATTTCTCCAAAACTATCAAAAAGAAAACAAGGCTGAGGGAGCTGCAAAAGCTTTTAACACGTACGATTTGTGCTCAAGACGTTACAGTAATCTGCACATATGAAGGCTACACAGCAGATGTTTCAAAACATCCAGTTTGGGCTAGGACCTCCAAAAAACTTGTGTGAGAATATGTTTCTGTCCAATGAAACTACATTTTTGGACCAAAGTTCCAAAACACGTGTCTGGCCCAAAAACGACACTGAGCATCGTCACAACAAAACACGGTGGTGGTGGTAGCATGCTTTGGGGATCCTTTCGTCAGAATAAACTGGGATTTTTGACAAGTTTTGTTCTAAAACGCTGCTGTATGGGTAAAGATGGAGGTGAATTTTATTCTTCAGCATCACAAGAAATCCAAACATCCATCCAAATAAAAAAAATAATGACTTTAGAAGAAAATAAAAAACATTTTAAATAGTTGAATGCAGAACTAAATTTGGCTGAAAGTCTTTTGGGTGACTTCAAGTAGGCTTTGAGTTTGTTCACTATCGGATATACTGCAAGAACTATGTGACTAAATATTAACAAATGAATATATAACCCTTCTACTAAACTTAAACTCTATCAAAAGGTGCTTCAACAAAATATTAGTTTAAGGATTTGGAAACTTATTCAATTATTTAAACTTTTTTGCATAGTTCCTATTTTGCATTTTTGTCTTTTAACACATTTGTTTGGGGATTTTTTTTTTTGCTTAATTTTACAGGATACATGCCCCATTTTTACTGTAAAAGTTCATGAAAGGATTTATTATGGTCTCAATTTTTACAACACAAAAAACAGAAATTTAACGAGAGTATGAGAGACACTGTATATAAAGGTCAATGCTGGATTTGTTTGATTAAAAGTTCAAAACAACAGATTTCTTACCTGGTGTAATTGGTGTCTGTGTGACATTTTCGGTTCTGGTAACCTTTAGTGAAACATTAACTTCTGGATGAAAAGACACAGATTCTAGAAAAACAGAATATTAGATTTTATTCTTAAAACATCATTACAGAATTTCTCAAGCAGCCTTTTTCCTCTTTGTCAGTTTTTACAAACCATGTTTTGCGTCCTGAAGCTTCACAGGTCCAGTAACATTCAGAACGTCTCTGGTTTCATTTCCTGGATGGGATGTAACTCGATCTTAGAGTAAAGAAATAAATTAAACATACTTTAGTTTGTATCTAAATCATCTTTACTAAAGCTTTTTAGTCAAAACTGTCTTAACAATCATATTGTATTTTGTGCTCAAAGAATGTGTTGGTGGTGTCCAGGACAGGAAATTTATGATTCATTTAAATTAACTAATTTAAAAAACAGTTTACTATAAAATATATCTAAATTTAGCTTACAGACAAAAAAAAAATGTCGAGTGATATATTTAGTTAAAATATGTAATGAAAATAATTTCAATAATTAAACTGGGAATCATCTAGACTTTTAGTTTGATCATTTTAATGGCTTTTTTTTTTTTACATGTTAATTTGTTTTTAATTCTCTGTTTAGCACTTTGATTTGATTTTTTAATGTAGCCAGAAACCCAAATTTTTTTGGCTGACTACAAAAAAAATATGTATTTGACTATCCTTATAAATTTAAACCAATCATTTCTGGTGTTCTCCAAGCAGGTGTCACTTAATCAATTTTTAATCGTTTGTTGGTTTAATTTCTTCTCTGTTTCTTTTCTTGCGTGAAGAAGAACTACATTGTTTTCCTTAATGGCTGCTGTTCTTACCCTTTGATTTATTTCTGTGATTCTTCTTTTTTGCTTCAATTGGACAACAAGCAGGACAGGGAGGACCAGGAGGACCTTCATGAAAACAAGTAGTCAGTATTAGGACACATAGACTCCTTAGTAAACTAACGCATAAACCATTATCCTTTACTGCAGTTGCATAATCTCACTCTGAAATATTTGCTACAGTTCTCCTTTACTGTTCTAATCACTGTGAATGGCAGCAAGATTAACTTGGGTCCTTGTCTGAGACTTTTTGCTTTGACTAGGCACATTTGTTTCAGATAATTAAACCACAGTGAGAGCCATTGTCCACGAACAAAGAAAACATGGAGCAGTGGTGAATCATCGGCCAATCAAAATAACTCCAAGATCACATTTATGCCTCGGTAAAGGCCAGAGTTTATGAGTCAACAATAAGAAAAGAGCTCTGAGGCAAAAACCACTGCTGACCAAAGAGAACGCAAAGGTCTATGTGAGACTTTCTGGAAATATCTTGATGGATTTCAAGACTTTTGGGAAAATATTCTATGGACTCAAGAGGCAAAAGTGTAACTTAATCAAAAGGAGAGAATCCAGTCTGGAGTAAAAAGAACATCACACTGACAGTCAAACATGATGGTGTGATGGTCTGTAGCTGCTTTACTGCTTGAATAACCCCATCCATCCATCCAACTCAACATTTACACTCACATGTTAAAATGGCTGCAAACAGATGCACAATTATACAACTGTAAATCTTTGAAAAGCAGAAGTAGAGCCTCCTGTACAACCAACAAGCAAGTGGTTTCTGGATGGTAAGTCAACAACAAAACATTTGTCTTCTCCAGCAGTCATTGTACAGCGCATGCAGCAGTAAAACAGCTGACCAGAGGTGCTGGAGCTCTGTTTGGGTTGCTAGGTGACGGGCTTTAACGAGGTTGCTAGGTAACAGGTAGTGCCAGCTCATTGGTGATGTAACATGTTGGAGGTTTTTGGAACTGTTCCTTTTCCAGATACCAAAAAACATTAACTTATTGCCAAAAACTGCCTGGTGTCTTTTTTTTTAAGCGCTTGGTCTGTTTTTAGAAGCACAGAAGTACAGAAACGTGGAAAATGTAAATTTTGTACAATATGTTCCCTTCAAACTCAAACACCTTTAGGTTAGGCATTAGATTACCAGCAAGTCCACATCTGAATGGTTGAAGTCCAGATTAAAAGCCTATTGATATGATGTTTTGTGACCTTTAACAGGCTGTTCATGTTCACATTTGGTCAAAATTCTTCTACAGAAATGCAGATGACTCATTGCCAGTTATTGCTAATGATGGTTGTTGCTGCTGCTAAAGATGGTGCAAACAGTTCTTTGGTTTTGGGAGCTAGTACACTGTAAAAAACAACAACAACAAAAAACCTGTATCAATATGGAATAATTTGTATTTATATGGTAAAATTCTGCCTGTATTTTACCATAAATCACAGATGGGGTTCTTTTACAGTGTACTTTTAAACACGGTCAGGGTGGTTCTTTTACCTTAAAAAAATTATTTAATTTCAGAAACATTTTTTTGTTTAATCAAGTTATATTTCATTGATTTTGAAATTTACTTGAAGATCTGAAACATCCAATTGTGACAAAAAATCAAAAATGCATAAATTTTCTTTGAACCGTCGCTCACTTTTAGAGACTTATTTACATCTCATAGTACATGCCAACTGTTTAAAATATGTTGACACGTTATGATTATTTAAAACTGCCATAACAAAAGTCTAAGCCACAAAAACAGGATGAGCCTGAGTTAACTGCTACTCTTTCTGAATCTTGTAAAACATGACAGGACATGACAAGTTCCTTTAGAAATTCAAAATAAAAGGGAGCTAACGCTGGATGTAGAAAAAAATACGTTGCTTTTTTTGTTTACGTTGAATAAAAACGTTCCATAATTCGCATTATTTAACTGCAACAAACAAACTCCTCAGTGTAGTAAACATGCATGCAGCTGCAGACAAAGTGTCCTGCAGACAGTGAGTGGGATGCCCAGATTATGCAATCGCAGCCGAACAATGACAGACTGTTTGAAACATGGAAACAACTTTGGTGTCTGGGTTTCTTCATCTGTTTGGGCTACTGTCAAACACGAGAGCTTTCTCTGGATAATCTGATTCGCGGCTGACCTGGTCGTCCTCGTCTGCCATGTGGGCCCGGCGCACCCGTCGGCCCTGGTGGACCAGGCACACCTGATATGCAAAAATACTTATTTATGCAACAGCAATAAGTAGTGTAAAGGAGTTACACAGCAAACTGAAGTGTGAGGTTGTTACCTGGGGGGCCAGGTGGACCTGGAAAAAAGGAGAAATAAAATTACAGTTAAGCTTTAAAAAGTAACGGAACCGCAAAGAAATAAGAGTGAATTATTCCCACCTATTAAACAAATTCCTGTGGAGCTGTTGCACAGATCTAGGTAGGCTTTGATCTGAAAAAAAAAAAAAAACGCAAATATGATCATTAGAATCATAGCATCTACTGTGATTAATCTGTTATTCAGATAATCAGAATCTTAACATTAACATTTCCAATGTTAGGGGTGTGTGTTTTAATGCTTCCCTGGATAAAACACGGAGTGGCGGAGCATGCCTGCTGCTTCCTCAGCTAACACCCTGAAAGACTTGGCACTTCCTCAAAGGGGAAATATACGACTTTAAAGCTGCTTTGACATGATCAATGGTTCAGTTGTTGTTTTACTGAAGTTGATTTGATCTACTTGAGTGAAAAATGCTTGCAGATATAAAAGTTGTACTAAAGATTACTAATAAAAATCTACATTTCTTCAGCTTTTATTGAACACATGAAGTGTGCCAGGTTATATTAAAAACATGCACAAATCACTGTAACAGACTCGTGCATTCTTTAAGCAACACACATTGCGGTCTTCTGCCAAATGGGAAAACAGACAAATCTGCTTTTTGTTTTTGTTTTTTTTACTTAGAAATAACTGCTGAAACTCTTGGAAAACTGTCCCATTCAGAATTTTACATTGAATTGCAGAAAAATCTTTTGATCACATACCAGATGAGATTATGACATATACTAGTTATAAAACGTTTGCACAAATGTCAGACGTGGTTTTATGAACCGTTTCATTGATTTGCCTGGTTTTAGTAAGACATGAACAATAAATTACTGAACATGTTTGTAATTAATAATTATACTACCTTCTTACCATTACATAATCTGTTAAATTTTACTTAATTATCATCAACTTGTCCATAAAACATACAAACTGTCATTTGCAATACATTTCTTTAGGACATCAGTAGTTACATACAAAAATGTGATATATATATATATATATATATATATATATATATATATATAACTAAATCGCCTCCCCCAACTACTACTTATCTTTTTTTCTGATTTATTTATATTTATTGAAACTCTCATTGAGCAATCAGTCAATAAAAATAGTAAAAGATAACAGTCTCAACAATATATCATTAATTGTAATTTATTGTGAAAACAATAAATCAGAAGTCTTCTCCCTTAAATGATAAACGATACGATAAATGCCCACATTAGCATTTTTTTACTATAACCTGGTCCCACGTGTTTCTCCTTTTAAAATGTTAATGAAATGTTGTCTGTGTGTAAAACAGATAAACATTAAACATTAAGTAAACAAGGCTCAATGTGCAAGCAGTGAGTTATCTTACAGGAACCACAGAGTATGTGACCAGCATCATCTTGTCCTGCTCTCCCTCCTGGTTCCGTCTGCTGCGCCGGAGTTTCCTCAACTCTCCAGTCTCTCCGAGTTCATCTGGCAGCAGTCCTGCTTGCCGCCTGCAGCACTGTGCCAACTCCTGCATCTGGGACTCCAGCCTGACCAGCTCCTCTGCCAGCTCCTTGTGCTGAACCCACAGCAGAACCAAACCTGCGCAGCCCAGAAGCAGCAGCACACACATCCCCACCAGCAAAGTTTTCCACACGGGAAAAGTTTCTCTCCTGTCTTTCATGTTTTTGGTGCGCCGTTCCCCGCTCCTCAGCTGCACGGATATCTGATCTCTGAACCTCACCAGCACCCACAGCACATATCTGAGAGGCGGCCAACAGATGAGACGTCACACTCAAGCTACTGGAGAGAAATAAACATGTCAAAATGTGTCCGTGCGACTGCAGCGCGAGTCATTGCGCAACAAGCATCTGGGAAACGTTGCCTGATTTAGGAGCAGCTATAATGGGCATATTTTAAGAATGACATCCCACTGACAGGGTAGCACGTCTCATCAGTCTAGTGCTTTTCCTTTCAATACTATCACCAGCACAATCCACTGAAAATGCTTTAGAAGTGGAGTAAATAGGTTTGAAACAAGGAGAACACTGTTAGAGTCAACAACAGAGCTTTGTGAATGACGGACTGTTTGGAAGGACGTGTGGGTGTCAAAACATCCCTTTCCTTTCCCATATTTCCAAATATTACAAAATGCTGGAAAAAGTAAAGATTTATTTTATTTCAGGTTATCAAACAAATTTTTACATCAGAGACACAAAGATATCTAGAGAATATCCAAAATGAGAGCGTAGTTTTCAAAATATTTAACGTATTAAAGGGAAAGAATCTACTTAAACAAAACTAGTTCAGGATAAATCATAAATTAACTATGATAGATGAGAATCCACCTTTCTTGGAGTTTAATTTCAGAGGTCAAATCCAGATTTGATTAGTTGCTGAAAAACCTAAATGAAGCTTGTCTGACGACACAAAGTAGACTGAATGATCTAGAAAGCAACACATCGTTCCCCGATTTAAAGGGAAAAAAAGTGAAACAAAATAATTGATTGGTTTGGAGAAGATTAGAATGGCATTCCTATAGCTGTAGAACTCCAAAAATGGAGAAAACATTGAAACGCAACAAACCTTCCTGGAAGTCGCCAGCCTGCACTGTAAAAACACTAAATCTTACCAAGTATTTTTGGTTTAGTTTTTGGTGCAAATGTCTTAGCAAACTTGAAATAAGACAAGCTGAAAAGTAACTTATTAGCAAGATTTAGCCGCATGGTTTAAGTAAGTAATTTCTTAATACAGACTAAAAAGTACTTGGCAGATAAATTAACCGATAACATCGGAAAAATGTCTTGTTATAAGTGAAATAATCTGCCAATGGAACTAGTACTTTTTCATCAATTATAAGGAATTATTTACTGGAAATAAGCCTCCATGTCTTGCTGAAAAGTTACTTTTAAGTTAATTTTGTCTTATTTCAAGTGTGCTAAGATAGCTGCACAAGAAACTAGTGCAACAAATTGTATTGTTACAGCATAATAAAATTGCTCCATGAGAGCATCAACAACTCATCCAGGAGGTGAAAAACTCAGAACAACATGGAAAGCATTGAAAAACTTCATTGCCTCAGTTAAGGCTAGTGTTCTTAGTTTAGCAGTAACAACAATGGCTCCAAGGTAAAAATAACATAAATGTCCCGAGCATTTTTGGGAAAATATTGTATGAACTTTTTGAAAGGTGTGTCCTGTTACGTCTGGCTCCAAACCAACACAGCATTTCAGAAAAAGAACATCATTATAGAAATGGTAGTGTGATACTCACAAGGTGCTTTGCTGTTTCAGCATTTGGACGACTTGCTGTAAAATTATGGAACCATAAATCCGTCTCTCTATAAATCCAGGAGGAGAAAGTTTGGCCATTGGTTTATAACCTGAGATGAGTAGCAGGACTATGATCATACCAGCTCACCCCCAAATGGCTAAGATTAAAAAACAAAAAGGTTCTGGAGAGGCCTGCTCAAATGATTGGCTTTAACCCAATTGAAATGCTGCTGCATTGCCTTAAACAGGCTGTTCATGCATGAATGTGGCTGAATTTAAACAACTGCCAGATGTTGCAAAGCCTTGATGAGAGTTGTTGCTGGGAATGCAATTACTTTTCCAAACAGGGTCAGGCTGATTTGGATGGTTTGTTTTCTTTCATGCATTTGAAAATGGCTATTTACTAAAGTTCTCTTTGTGTGATAATAAAGTTTGATTAATGATCTGAAATGCTTAGGTGTGACAAAAAAGGAAATCTTTATGGGGGAAAAACTTTTTCACAGCACTACAGCTCTTGAATTCCAGATATTAAATAGTTTCAGCTGCAAAGAGTAAACCAGGTTTATTAGGGAACTGCAGAGCTGAACAGCAAGAGACAAATTAGGAGCATTTCTGATGTAGAAAAGCTGAAGGACAACCTTTTCTGAACTCAAGCTTTTTATAAGTTCTCTATTCCTTTTAAAGTTTGTTGCAGAAAATAAAAGCGGTAGTTCAAAGTGAAATTCAATAAAGATGAGTCGATCTACTTACTATGCATACATATATTTTCATTCGTCTACTTCCCTCCTTGAATTTCTGGGCAAGTCCCAGCTTCCTTTGACACGGGTCAGCCTGACCCAGCTAATTCATTTCCCCTTGAAAAGACTCCTTGGTTGATGAATTGGACTGTGTAGTTTTTCTGCACAAAAAGCGGAAGAAAAAAAACCACACATCACACAATTCTCAAAAAAAAAGAGTCGATCCTTTTGTATTCACCTCAACAATAATGAAAAAACTGCTCTCTGTTCTTTTTCAAGCTAATTTATGCTTTAGACATGCACTGTCTGACCCGGCTGGCAGTTCACTGCCATGTAACAGTCCTTGTAACCCAAAAGTGGCAAAGTTTCCAAGCAACCAGTGGAGTGAAGGCTCTACCAAGGATTTATAAACACTCGATTCACTGTGATTTATTTGGTGGAGGAATGTAGACCACCTTTAAAACCAGCGGTGGGGGTTCTGCAGCTCCTCAAATCCCACTTCCACTTCTCAGGAGAGGAGGTTAGTAGCATTTCTTAATTTAATTTAACTAATTTTACTGCATTCTGTTCTATTGTAGCTTGTTTTATTTCACCATTTTCTATTTTATGTGACTGGAAACAAATTTTAGAAACTGTTTTACACTAAGCAAGTTATTCAGATAATCAAATGACTGCATTATCTGTATATCTGCAAACATTATGTATTTGTGGGTGTAATGTGACAATTAGAAAGAAAACTAACAAAGGTTAATTTTGTTAGAAAATCCTTGCAAAAACTAACTTTTTTTTAGTTTTGTTAAACTTTTTGATGCTTTCAGAGCATCAAAAACTTAATACTTTTTGAAAAAGCATTAATTTTCTTTTTCAAAATATTTACATGATCAAGTAGTTTCCTCTCAGACGCAATTAGAGAAAAATGTCAGACATAATATTTGCATCTCAACTTTCATACCATAAGAAAATACCTGCAATTTTACTTAGCAAATTAATGCCTTAACATTTTGCAAAATAAAATTTGTTGAATTGTGTGTGTGAGCTGACCAACACTACTCAATTTATGTAAAAAAAAAAGAAAAAAGATTTATAATCAACTATCTGTGTCACTGTGTAAATTAAACAGTATGGAATCTCTATTAATTGGTTGAAACTAGAAAAAAAGCAGGACGATATGTAAAGGTTGTGTTTAGCAGAGAACACTAAACAAAATACAAATGCAAACAAAGACGTAAGACATGAAATCTGCCATCCACACTTATGATGCATCTACTTTAGTTGGATAAAGACAGATAAAGTTTTTAAACAGTTTGTCTCCAGATCTGACAAAAAAAATCTCTTAAACTCTGAGTGTGTAAATTGTATTATGGTCTGATAAAACTGAAACTGGGATTTGAGGAACTGCAAGTTTCGCATCACCAAAACAAACCCAAAGCCTACAGTGAAACACGGTGGTGGCAGCATTGTACTCTGGGTTTAGCTCTTCTTAGAACTGTGGTTCTTATCAAGTTGTATGCAGGTGGATGAACCTTTGAATGCGACTCAGTTCTGCTTCAAAATCTGGTGTCTAACACACCAACTTATGTTTTCAGCGTCTCAGTGAATCTAAGCTTACATTAAAAATGGGGAAAGAACGACTTCATGAGGGAAAATTTTAAATTCAATTCAGGATTTCCTAATCTTGAAATGAAATATAAATCTGTGGGGTCACCTGGAAGTGGTTGTGGACAAGAAGTTTGTTCCAAATCTGGTAGTTTTGAGCAACATCTGCATGGCAAGGCGAGAAAATCAATACAAACCCTCAACACTCAACGCTTATGCAACCAGGTTGCTGCACTGGTTTTATTCATTCAAACAAATTTATTTTCCCATTGAATTGCACAGGATGCATGTCACATTTTATATGGAAGCAGTTTTACATGATTTATTGATCTTACTTACTACGCCACAAAAAGGAGGCAATTTGCCAGGGGTGTGTACACCGCCGAGATCCACTGTATGAAGTTCAGTGTCAGTGTGTTTTGTTACCTCCCAACACTGAAGGACAGAAGGATTAAAAGAGAGGAAGAGGAGGGCTGGTTTATATGCTGGTTTAAGGAGGCTTAAACTCTTTCTACCCAACAGACGGCAGCGAACCTTCTTCATTTTACACAACCGCTTTGGACGAATAGAGGAGACAATGCTACCAGAGATCCTCACCACGATGGAGGCTCACAGTCTGTGTGGAGTCACCCCTGTTGTGCTTCTTCTTCTTCTGCTGTTTCTGCTCATCACCACCTGGAGCCAAACACAGAGTTCACACATACCAGGTACAGTCTGAGTAATTCAGAAAAAAATGGTCTCATTCTGCAAAATAGTGCTATAAACTGGTGAGTAAATCATCATAAGAATAATTGTGACTACAAATAAATCTCACAGTTTGAAAGGGAAAACTGCATTTTTTTTTTCTTTGCAAGAAAATAACATTTGTAAATTTGTTTAAAAATTAAGAAGAGAAAGTGATTTTGAAAACCAGCCACAGCTCAGAAACGTGAACCGAGATCTGCTGCAGACTGACTTGCAACTTCTCTCTGCTTTAGGTCCCTGTTTCTGTGCAGGACTCGGTCCGATCCTGTCTTACAGCAGATTCATTTGGACCGGGATTGGAACAGCCTGCAACTACTACAACAACAAATATGGCAGCACTGTCCGGGTCTGGATCAATGGGGAGGAAACCATCATTTTCAGCAGGTAAGTGTTTTGACATGAACAAAAACAGACATTCACACAACAGATGAAGGTAAGTTAAGATTTATTGATTTTTTTTTTGTTAATGCAGCAGCATGATTTTGCATTGAAGATAAATTATTTGGGTGAATATAAGTTGGAAAAAAAGATCTTCCACATCAACAGATATTTTTTAACAATAAGTAGCATCACAATCATTTTACTTAACACAGTGAGGAAGATTACAACGTGAGGGAAAAAAAAGTCCTGCTGTCAGGGAAATGCACAAAGGTCTTTGCAATAAATTACAAACTATAGCCAGCTAAATTTAATCACAAAACATTAAACTATCTGAGTTTTGATTAAATTTAAGTCTAAGGTTAAAAAACCTGTGTAATTTGCAAGCTAATGTGCTTCTTTGTATTTTGTGCATTTAAACATTGCAGCAGCCTATACAAAGTTGCAAGTTTTAAAAGGACAACGCATGTAAAAAAAAAAACATATAAGAACAAATGATCAGAAGTGTAATTAAATGATTTTACCTCTCTGTTATTAGTGCTTATATGGTAGGCAGCCATATTGGATTTTGAGGCTGAGGAAAGGTGAGAAACCTCCAGCTTCTGGGTACCTTTTTGTTATTCTTTACCAAATGTGGATTGACTTTGGAGTAAATTGTCACATATCAAGTAGTGACAATGTGTCACAAATGCAGAGACACATTTAAAAAAATAAGTATTGAAAACAAATTAAAGAAAAATAAATGCTGGTTTCTGCTGCAGGTCCTCTGCAGTGTACCACGTTTTGAGGAGCCCTCATTACACATCCAGATTTGGGAGCAAAAGAGGCCTTGAGTGCATTGGGATGGAGGGGAGGGGTATCATTTTCAACAGTAATATCCTACTCTGGAAACAAGCTAGGACATACTTCTCTAAAGGTAACAACCTCTGGATATTAAGCACATTTCAGAGTTTGGCGGTAAAATGTTTTACGACTAAACCGCTGCTTCACTGAGTTACTGCATATTTTTGTGTTGATGTCGCAGCTCTGTCAGGCCCCAGCCTTCAGCGGACCGTGGGAATCTGTGTGAGCTCCACAGCCAAACACCTGGACCACCTCCAGGACATGACCGACCCCTCTGGACATGTGGACGCCCTCAATCTCCTGAGAGCAATCGTAGTGGACATCTCCAATAAATTGTTCCTCAGGGTTCCTCTCAATGGTCAGTTGCTTTATTCAAACTTTGCATCTTCCAAACGTCTTGGCTGAAAATACACAATTCCTCTTTTATTTTCCTTAGAGAAGGAGCTGCTTATGAAAATCCATAGCTACTTTGAAACCTGGCAAACGGTTCTAATCCAGCCTGATATCTTTTTCAAGATCGGATGGCTTTACGACAAACATAAAAAAGCAGCGTAAGAGCCTTAAATCATGACTCTAATGTCACATTTCATTTGAGATTTCATCAACTTTCTATTTTGCAACCACTAACAGCCAAGAACTGCAGGATGCAATGGAGAGTCTGCTCGAAATCAAAAGACAAATCATTCATGAAACGGAGAAGCTGGATGACGACCTTGACTTTGCAACAGAGCTCATCTTTGCACAGGTCGGCTTCTTCTGCTGTCCACATGATGGAGGTAACTCTGAACTGTAGCTAGATTACTTCTTGTCCCAACAGAACCACGGGGAGCTCTCTGCTGATAACGTCAGGCAGTGTGTGCTGGAGATGGTGATCGCAGCTCCTGACACGCTCTCCATCAGCCTCTTCTTCATGCTGATGCTTCTGAAACAAAACCCGAAGGTGGAGCTGCAGCTTGTGGAGGAGATGAGCACCGTTTTGGGTGAGAGAAAATCCTCTGAGTCACGTTTAATGCAGTTTGTTCTGTCATGTAAAAGTTGCACAAGCGGTGCTTTTAGTTAGCAAAGTAATTCTCATTTTTGTAGAATTACAACAACGAGCCTCAGTGTTTTACTGAGTTTTAGGCACAAAATAGCCCATAACTGCAAAATGAGAAATAAAAGTCCACTTTAAATCTATATGTATGCTTTGTTTAATATTTATTATTTAAGTTACCTGGGAAGTGGGAACTCGGAGCATAGTTTCACGTCAGACCCGAGATAATGGCGCACTCGGAATTTCAAAATGGCGACGCCCATAAACGTCGTTTGCATTACCTCTTATAAACATAATTTTAAGCTTTACTTTCCATAAGCAAACACCACTCGTATTTTTTTCAGTTTACAGTAGGAGGCGTTACATTGATTTTAGACGCTCTTTTACATGTGTATCATCCTGTAAAATAAACATTTCCAACATATCATACTAGAGTTAGCTAGTGTTAGCGAGGGGCGGCCATATTGAAACGAGAAGTCGTACCTAGGGATAGTCGGTTGCTCCAGTTTCCCAGTGGAAAATCCGTCTTCGGAGGGCTTCCCAGTTAATTTTTCTGACTATGAAGTTGGAATTTCCCATAACTGAGTATAACTGGAACGCAGCATTATTCCCCCAGTACAACCGTGTGCCCTCGGAGGTCGCCTGATTAAAAATGCCTCTGTCTGAGTAAATTTGATTTAATCCAGCTGTTCAGAGAAGGCCTTGGAGATTTGTTCGAGACTATTTGTGAACAAACAGCATCATGAAGAACAATGAATAAAACAGGCAGGTCAATAATAAGTATTTAGAGGACTATAAAGTAGAGTTGGGTTATAGTAGGACTATAACTGTAAACATATAACCAGAACTGCAATGAAATGTAGATAAAGAAATATAAAAGGTTGTTCTCCAAAGGACTATTTGATACAAATATACCCTACAGTTTTTTTTTTATTCTGGAAATAAATAAATAAATAAAACCATGCGCATATCATCTTCCAGTTCTTAATTATAAATTGTTTATGTTATTGATGTGACAACATCAAGTCCCAGCATTGAACTTAATAGCTTTGGAAATGTGAAAAGGTGGTCTTTCATTTACAGATGAAACAGCAACGAAAAACATTAATTATGAAAGACTGAAAGTGATGGAGAAGTTTATTAATGAATCCATGAGGTTTCACCCTGTGGTCGACTTCACTATGCGAAAAGCTCTGGAGGACGATGACATCGAAGGTACCAAGATCAGGAAAGGAACCAACATCATTCTGAACATCGGACTCATGCACAAGACTGAGTTCTTCCCCAAACCCAGAGAGTTCAGCCTGACCAACTTTGACAACCCGGTGAGTGTAAACAATATGTGACTCTGCAGAGTGAAACAAACACCAGTTGATCCTTTACTTCCTCCGCCTGGCAGGTGCCCAGCCGCTTCTTCCAGCCCTTTGGCTGCGGGCCTCGCTCCTGCGTCGGCAAACACATCGCCATGGTGATGATGAAGGCCATCTTGGTCACCCTGCTCTCCCGTTACACAGTGTGTCCACGCAAAGGCTGCACTGTGAGCAGCATCAGGCAGACCAACAACCTGTCACAGCAGCCTGTGGAGGACGAGCACAGTCTGAGCATGCGCTTCATCCCCCGCAGTCAAAACCAAAGCACTATCAGCTTTGAATAATGAGGAAGTTCTCACCTTTCAGATAACAATACCCGACTAATGTATTAGTGCACCGAGTTCAAAGAAGGTAAAAGATACATTTACCTCCTTATAGATGTCTTCTCTTTTTGCTTTTTGTCATACTTACATGTTTCAGATCATCCAACAAACAAAAGGTATTATCAAACAAAGACAACCTGAGTAAATCCAAAAGCAATTTTTTAATAATGATTTTATTTATCAAGAGACCCACTTGTGAAAAAGTAATATCCACCTAAATCTAGTAATAACAATAATAACCTTTGGCAACAACTAAATGAAGCTTTTTGCATTAACTGACAAAGAAAAATAAAGATAATTATTTTGTTCACTTGGACACAAGAGACATTTTTCCCAATGATGCAAAAGACAAAGGAAAAAAAATAAATTAGCATCTTTTCTGGTGAAAATCAACAGACAAGTTGCCTCGTTTAGATACAATAGACAATAATAATGGTTTGGAAAACAAGTTTAGATAAAACCAGAAAACAACCACGAGTCCAAGTGGACCAGTATCATTGCTGAACTCTTATTTCAGCCCAGTTAAGGCTTTTTTTTTTTTAGCATAAACAGCATGTTTAAGTTTAAAAAGAATGACTAGTTCACTCCACAAACTTTCAAAAATCTGCTTGTCCAATTTAGAGGTATGAATGAGGCAGGCAAGAGCTTTAGTTCACAAACTGATGGCTAGATATTCTCTGTATGATTTTAGAAAGTCGTAAAGGTCTTTTCCCCACCATGTTTCAGAAAGTTCTCGACCTGGAAAGCAACGTTTCATTAGATGTAAATGTAGATGTTTTGTGTTGTTGACTTTTGTGATGTACTTTTATCTTTAGTTAACTTGGAGGTTAATAATAGAGCTGTGTTTTAAATCATGATTTTAAGGTGAATTTGGATTAACCTTATGCACTATAAGAAGCAAAATGGCTCAAACTTTTGAACATGTCATGTTACAAAGACAAAATTTAACGTATTTCACAAAGTGGTTTGAATAAAGGGGAAGGAAAATTAAAAACTGTTTTCCAAAGTTTTCCAAATAAAAATATGAAAAGTGTGACCTTAATTTAACCAGAAAATACAGATGAAGTTACAGCTCTAAATCATTTTTGCAGCTTCGCACAGCTAGAGACCAGAGTTGTTGCTTTACTGTTTTCCTCGTAAAACTTCAAAATAATTGAAAACCTTTTTCTTTTACCCACACCATGTTGGTCTATCCCAACAAAATGTTAACAAATGACACAATTTGTGCTTGTAAAAGTTAAACTATTAAAAGTTTTGGAAAGCGTTGCATGAGAAACCATTTGTATTTACTTTGCATATAGTGTCCCTTAAATAAAACCAACAAAATCCGATCTGTTTACAAGTGTTGCATTTATTCATATAGTCCCAGAATGTAGTGACAGGCACTCCGACGAACGAGGACTCTTCTCTGTACCACAGGCACAAATTAAACATGCCATCTTGGCATTTGAACATAAGGCATAAGGTTGTGGATGTACAAACACTGTCCATACCGTTTCAATCAGCATAAGACATGAAAAATAGATCAAACTCCACCAGCAAACCCTCACAGAGCGGTCCAACAGCCCAGATCTCCTGTGAAGTTAGTATAAAGCAAACAAATTAAATAAATATGTTTTTAATACTGAAAATATAGTAGTGAAAGACTTACGTTGACAGAAATCAATGAGTGCATAGATAATAATCTTAATGGGAGGCAATGAATTTTATAGAGACAGAAATTTAACATGGGAGTGAGAGCTCTGCAGGTTAAGACCAAGAACATTTCCCATTGTTTTCCAAAAGAAGTGACTGACACTAATGTAAACTTTAACTTGCATAAATAAAACCCTGGTTTTCACTTTGATCAATTTCAGATTGACTTTATGAGAAAATAACTTTTTTTCATGACGGGAGTTTAAAACTAGTTTTTAGACATAATAATTTCAAAAGTCCCTTTAGATTTCTGCTTTTTTGGGATTTTTTTTCCCTTTTGCATAATCCTGTAAAAGTAATGCCAGGGTTGCAGCATAAGTGAATGCTCTAATGTTATAGATTTAGGAGACACAACTGGAGCAGTTATGGCTCAAACCTTAATGAAGTCTCATAAAATTTTCAAATAAACTGAAATGAAATTTTAAACACATTAAAATGTGAGTTTCTTCAAAAATCTTCATGCTTTTCTGTAGTTTTTCTAAAAAAAATAAACTACACTTATTGCTCAGCCTTTATGGAGTTTTTTACTGTCAGGACTATTTTAGACACAAAAATGAAGCTAATTTTAAAAGCTTGATTTTTTTTTTCGCTTATTACTAATAAATTTAGTTAATAGTTTCACAGATTTACTCAAACGGTTATTACAATACTATAATAGTTTTAAGACAATAGTGTCATTTAAGTCATCCTGAGGCCCTGAGCTTATTACCTACCATGACATTCCATAATTTTAAATCATTTGCAAACAAATTAAAATAAAATAACAACGGTCAGTAAATACATGAAATCAAAGAAGCAGCTGGTGCCGGAGTGTCCTGCAGATCTGGATCTCTTTGTTCAGTGTGTTCTGAGTTCTAAGTGGTTCTGGTGCCGAGACCCTCAGAGCTCCTGCAGAGCTCTCTGACAGCAGTAGAGGAGGCAGTCCGGCAGGTCGGGGACTGGAGAGCGCAGCCACACTGCCAGCATGCCAGCATGCATGCGACAGTGCATGAGACACGGCTGATCCTGCTGCAGGCAGCAAGCCACGATCGCTTCCACGCCTGAGGGAGCAAACAGAAAAGTCACTCATCAGGTGTCAGTAAAAACACTGAGTAAAATTTGCTTCATTGCTTTATTCAGTGTGATATATACTAACAATTATTTTCATCAAAGCATATTTTATATTTTTCATTTGTTTAATCATACTTAAATGACTGACACTTTTAAAGCAAGCAGTTTGTCTGCTAGAAAAAGAACAATAATGAGGTTAAACATCTGAAGCAAACACATTAATTACTTTCATGCATAGCCGTGACTGCAGAGGGCAGCTACCTAAAAGCCATTTTCTTGTGTTTTTTTGTGGATTTTTATGCTATAAATCCACACAGCCCACTAAAGTCGACATTAGTGCTTCATACAATACACTGCCAACTACTGGTCATCCACTGCAAGTGCAAGACGATTTTTGTTAATTCCAATATAGCAGACAGACGAAAAAGCAACTCAGGAATATCTGGTCCTTCCTTTAACTCTTGCAGGTAAAAAAAAAAATATTATGACATTAAGTAACCCCTAAACACTAATCCTACTAATGTATTTTCCAAATAACAACTTTGTATTTGGAGAAAATTACAACAAAAAAATTTTTCAAAAGCACTTTGGAAAAAAAATCCTGACATAAAGGATCATAATTCATACATGAAAGGGTTAATTACTTTCAGAGTCAAAAATAGTAAAATTCACCAAATATTTTGCAGAATCAGATATAGTCTGATAACAACGAACCTGAAAAAAATACTTAAAAATCATAAATATATGATGATGATATAAAATGTGTTGAAAATATATTTATAAAATAAGATGTTTCCAAATAGAAAACTTACATAATTTAAATAGACATTTTTAATGCATTTAAGGCCACTCTAAATCAGTTTGTAAATAAGGTATTTCTTTCTAAATGCATTGACTAATAGCAAGTTGTACTATTTTTACTTTTATGGATGCATTTGCGCTTTGTGATTATTCTTTCTTTATTATCCATCTCTAATATTAATGAAATATACCAGGTTCAATAAAGACCAAAACAAAATAAAGACAAAAACAAATCTTTTTAAAATACTCTGCCTACTGCAGCCTGAAAATAGCTTTTAAATTAACATATTTTGCTTTAACAAGTGAAAGAAGCTGCTCATCAATTGTGTGGGATGCCTTTTTTCTGAGTTTACCTATAATTTCCACCACATGAAGCTGAAGTTTCCGCTTCAGTACATCCAGAGTGGCAGCGAGGGGATCCCGGCCGTCATGGATCAGCGTCAGGTTCTGCTTGGTGTCATGAGAGAAGGCCAGCCACATGGCTCCGTACTCCTCTGTGGAAAGCCTCAAAGCTCTGCAGGAAACAATCGACTCGTTTTAAGGCCGCAGCTAACAATTATTTAAGTCATTGATTATTCAATTGATTGTTCAGATTTAAAAAAAATTGGCACACTCTGCAGATTTTTCTGTTCTAAATTTATTTTATACCATATTAGTAATTAGAGATGCACAAATACAAAAATTTGGCCTGATATCGATATCTGATATTAATATTGCAGTTATGGCTAACATTTACTAATATTATATATATTTCACTACATTTTGACACCTTTGGAAAAGACCCAACCAGAAACAGATGAAAATAAATATCAGCTCAGTTTTATTTAATGGATCGATACCAACATGTTAAAAAAAATGACCAATATCCGTCGATTCTGATGTTGTTGCCAACATATCATGCATCCCTATTAGAAATACATTAAAAATGCAAACAGATAATTCAATTCATTTTTTAAATAATAAGAAAAACAATGTATTAGCTAAAATACAATGACATATTTCTTTTAGTGAATGCTTGATCACTTGTAGCAAAGGATGCATCTTCTGCTAAAAACATAGTTTTACCATTAATGGCTATCCAATTAATAACTGGATAGCAAAAGGATCTTAGAAAGACATCTATATTTACAAAATTTTAACCAGTTTAAGCTAAAACTAGCACTAGAGGAGTTCTGGATAGAACATATTTACAGAGATTTTATTTTTTTATATATATATTAATAAAAAAAACTTATTACAGTGACAGCAGTAATTTAGACAATTAAGTTTGACCTTAATTACTGCTCTGACTGTGCTGTTCTTTCAGGAAATGGCAGTTTTTTGAGTCTGTATACTCCAGTTAATGACCAATCGATAATAAATTCATCATGATTAATCCGATTAATCGTTTCAGCCCTGATTCATTTAAACACCCTCCTGACGAATGCAAGAAAATCCTAAAACTCTCACCTGATGAAGGTTGCTAGAGGAAGTCTGTAGGAGAACTGCGTCGTCAGGGGCGACCGAGCAGGCGGTTGCCATGACACCGTCGCAGACAGATCAAAGTGGACAGAGGGTCTCTTTACAGTTAGGAAATACTGACAAACTGCTACACTGTGGTTTTTTAACTCCTCTGATGGACAATCAGACACACAGGATACCTTCAAAACAAGAACATGAGATTATATTTCAAAAAAATGCACAGAAAGAAGATATTTTAAGGTTTTCTGTTGCATGACGCACCTCCAGTTCTTCAGAGTCGACCTGAAGTCGTATCTGCTGAAGGAAAGAGTCTGAGCAGTTGGAAATAAAGACAACAAGAATGACCGAGTCTTCTTTCTGGACATGGCAGGCGGAGACATCCAGGCTTTGTTTAGAGAACAGGGGAGTGATTTTAGAGTGAGAAAGAGCAGAAAGCTCAGCTGGAAGAAGCGAGGTGAGACTCGGGTCTTTAGATCCGTCTGGGTCTTCGTGTGGAGAAGTTTCAGCTGTCACAAGTTCATCTCTGACGGGAGGAGTTTCGATTTCCTTCACGTCTGTGTCAGTCGGCTCTTCTTCTGCATCACAGGAGCCGTTCGGAGCAGCAAGGCCGGGTGTCTGTTCAGGCGGCAAGACGTCCAGGTCTGGTGAGTCCAGCAGGTTTTTGTACAGCAAGTTATCAGAACCGTCAGAGGGCGAGACAAGCGGGTTGGTTATTTGCTCAGAACTCCCTGAAGCTTTGGTTTTTCTTCTGAAACGCTGGGAAGTTGGATCAGACTTTCCCATCTGGTAGAGAAACAACAAATAATTTCTATCACATATTATATTAATGCACTACATTAGGGCTGCATGCAGTCATTATTTATGTAACTATATGTAGATTATTCTGATGATTAATTGCTTAATCTTATTTTAAAAATTGGCACATTCTGCAGATATTTCATTTAAGCACTTAAACTTTTTATGCAGTATTAGAATATACTAAAATTAGCTTTTTTGTTGTTGCATTTTATTACATAAAACGCAACAACAGCATTCCTGTACTTGATCATTTGTAGCAAAGGCGCATCTGCAGCTAAAAATATACTTCTAACATAAATATGTAAAAAAATAAAAGAAAATCTCAGCCTTTTCCACTCAATTTAACATCAATACAGTGTGCAGCTAATTTGTTAATTTTTTTTTGATGAACTGATTAATAATTGGATAGCAAAAGCTGCTTAATAGGATAATTTTTTTCTTACAGAATTTGAACCGGGTGAAGCAAAAACTAAGCCACTAATTTACAGACAAAGTTTTATTATATTGAAATATATATTTTTGTAGTTTTGGCTGAATTACTGCTCTGAATATGTTCTTCTTTCAGCAAAATTACCTTTTTTGAGTCTGTATACTCCTTTTAGAGATTAATCTTTAACTAAATTAGTTGACAATTACTTCAATAACCGATTAGACACGATTAATTGGTCTAATTCTATTAATCGTTTCAGTCATACGAGTCTGGATTTATACTTTATAAAAGAAAATCTCAATAATTTTGAGCAAAGAAAGCAACATATTTTATTGCAAATTTTGAAACTCCGAGCATGAGGCAACCATCAAAAGAATAAACACAAAGAAAGCTGTCCTGTCTTCTGAATCTATTTACATTTATCTGTGTGCGCGCGCGCGTACATGTGCATGTGTGTGTGTGGGTGTGCGTCCATCAGCTCACCAGACACACGGAGCTCTGGGAGGCCAGACCGACAAACAGCGAGGACGCCAGCTGCTGCTTTTCCTGGTCACACTCAGGCGTTGGTGTCGGATTCGGTGTTTGACTGTTTGAGGCGTCGTTGTCGCCCCGTTGGTCGGCGGACCGGACCGGGCTGGCGGCCTCGATCCGAGGAGCTTCTTCTGTCGGATCTTTCTGAACTAGATAGCCATCTCTGCCCCACAGCCTCTTCACGCCATCCAGCTTGAAGACCGCAGAGCTGAAACAACAAATCGGACTCAGGATTTAAACTTCCGAGAGATAAAACACTTAATTCTGCCTGTGGCTGCGTGTCTGAGTACCTGCCCTTGTGTGAGAAATCAGTGCTGTCGCCGGAGAGGCCAGAGCTGACGGACAACAAGGTGGGAGACTGTCTGTCGGTGATGCTGCATGAGGATATGCTGATGGGCAGCGACAGGCCGTAGGGCTCCAGGTTCAGCGCTGAGACAAAGAGCAACATCAGGACAAGCCCAAACAAAGCAGTGGAAGCTCTGCCAAAGAATTTGCATGAGTTTCACCTTTTGATCGAGACAGTTCTTCCTGCCTTTGATGAGGAGGCTTGTAAGGAGCCGCTCCCGCAGCCAACGCCTCCGACACAAATCCGTCCAGAAACGAAAGCGAGGAATCCACCTGGAAAACAGCGAGATTAGAGCTGTAAACAAGCCCATTAAAAATAATAAAAAAACTGGGTAGCTGCCAGGATCATGCCTGAAATTATGGCTTCATTTTACCTGATAGAGGTGTGTAAAACCCTTAAAAAAATCTTCATAACAGTTAAACCTAAAATTATTTAGTCTCCTGGCATTTCCGCTGTTATTGCACATCTGTTTTTCTGCATTGATATGCTCTGAAAAAACACAAAACCTAACCAAGTATTTTTGTCTAGTTTCTCGTACAAATATTTCAGTATACTTGAAATAAGACAAAACTAATTTACAAGTAACATTTCAGAAATAAGTAGGAGATTGTTTTAAGTAAATAATTCCTCAATACTGATAAATTGGTAAATTATTTAACTTATAACAAGATATTTTTCCTATGTTGTAAGTGAGATAATCTGCAGATGGAACTAGAACTTTTTTTTAATCAATATTAAGGAATTACTGACTTAAAACAATCTCTTATATCTTGCTAAAAAGTTACTTGTAAGTTACTAGGAAAAAAATACTAGATTTTGTGTTTTTTTAGTAAATAGTCCTTCTTTTTCAATGTTCAATGCACATTATGCACATTTTTGGAAAAGTTGCACATCCCTTGGATTGAAATTACAGTATTTTTATTTCTAATAACTGCACAATATTTTCTATTTTGTTAGTTTTCTACTGTATATTACTGTCACTACTACTACTATTATTGTTGTAATTATTGTGATCCTTTATACTTGATGGTGCTGTTACACCTAAGCTTCCCATTTGCCAGACAATAAAAACATCTTCTATTCTGTTCTATTCATAGTCAGATTTCACGTTTAAACTTTTAAATATTTGTTTATATAAGCACATAAGATTTAAAACAACAAAATGACCTGATTCCAAATTTAAACATCATTTATATTATGTTCCTGATATAAAAAAAAACTGCATTAACATTCCAGTACATTCCTCCTGCAAACCTCAACTTTCTCACTTCTCTAGGCTGTAGACATGCTGCAACAGCTGCTCAGATTATTGCTGACATCACTTCTTGTTGGTTTGGTAACTATTCTTATTACTGTAATAAACTCTGTGCCATGGAGGACATGTACATGCAGGTCAACAAACCCTGAGCCTGTCAAACAGCACGAGGCATCAAATCAGCATTTATTCTCCTTTTTTTCTATGCTTACTTATTGAAAATAAAGAGTTAATGATGTTTAAGACATAACTCGACTGTTCTGCTGCCACGCTTGTGTATTACCTCCACAGGCTCCATGCTGGCACTTCGCGGTAACACCTTGACTTGCAGTTCAGAGTCTTGGCTGAGGATCTGCAGCTCCTGAGCTCTTTGTCTCAGCATGGTGTCCAGGGAGCTGCTGTAGGTTTCCGAGACATCGTGAACCAACGCCAGAGCCGCTCCACCAGGGCAGAGCTTGGTCATGGCCATGAGGACCCAGCACTTTGTTTCACTGCTGCTGCTCTTCATGTCCAACAGTTTGGCCAGCAGCCTCACAACGACGTCCGTCTCAAGATCCTCCCTCAAGTGAGAGTATTCACCGAGAACCTAAACACAGCAACAACAACGAAAAAAAACTGTAGCAGAGGAGCCAGGGTTCCTGCACGTTTTTAATGTCAATATTTTCAATATTTTCTAGACTTCTTAGACTTTTATCTCACTTTACAATGTTGACTAATGTTTCACTTATAATGTTTCAAAAGCAACTCTAAACAGGTGGGTTTTTAGCCTAGGTTTAAAGGTACTCTACCGCTTTAAACAATCCAAACTAATTGAAAAACCTGTTCACCTTCTCGCCTGTGGTGGCGCTGCGCCACCAACCCTTCAAGGAAACGACACAAAAAGCGCAGAAGAAGACATAAGCGCAACTTCCTTCTTCGAAAAAACAAAACAAAAATGGAGTAGCGTCAGATTTTAGGGGTTGTAGGATTTCTCTTTCGTCTTTGGTAAAAGACCACGACTGTTAGAGTCACTCGTTTGTTTTGGTCGTATTTACTTCGCTACAGTTCACTTCCTGCTTTTGGAGCGGTCTCCACATCTGCATTCGAACCGAATGAGATTTCACTTCAACCGAAACAAGACTCAGGTTTTTAGGCGGACGAGAGTTCACTTTTTTGGTTCACATCAGAATCCGATTACGCATTCAAACGAACCAGACTTTGTAGACAAACGTACTAGAGCTCGACTAAAACGGACTAAACAGTCACCCTCAGTCTGCAGACCTTGAGGTAAAGTAATGAGCAGCTGAGATTTATGAGTGAGCAACTCTCACCCAGGAGATGACTTGAAGAAAACGCTGTGGCAGTTTGCTGGAGTCTCCTTGTAACAAAGAAATGTATGAATTCACAGCAAACAGCCTCAACTTCTTGTCCTCCTCCACACTGTCAAATCCTGGAAATATTGAGAAAAAATAAGAATCAAATACGTTTGCCAGCAGAACGAGTGGGATTTGTGGTTAACTCACCCTCAGAGAGAAGTTTTAGAAAACTGTTTGGGATATCCGGTTGTAACAAGTCTCCACCGAGTGAAAACACTGTGTTCATGGTATCGATAAACCATTCATTATCTGGTGCATATGTGCGAAAGTATATAGGAAAAAAATTTACAAACAAGACAAAGCAAACAAATTGAAATTTCAGCATAAATCTTTTGAAAAGTGTTTTTTTCTTACTGCCTCTCAAAGATGATCTCTTTCATTCTCAAAGACTTAAAATGTATTTTTCACACTTGTCTTCCTACAGTAACCATAATTGTTTAGAGTACTGTAATTACTAAACAAACAAAAAAACAATCGCAAAACAACTAAGAAAGCTAGGGAAAATTAAAATTGGGCAAAACTATAAAAAGGCCCAAATAATGTCAACAACTTTTAGATTTAGTTTTTATATTTTAACTTTTATGCATTGAAATGCATTGAAAATCTCTAGAATTCTACAAAATACAGCAAGAACTTTGTGCTCTTTGACAGCTTACTACATCTGCATACTTCAACTTAGAAACTACTTTCAACTTCTCAATAAATCACAAGATGTTAAGCTGTTTTCATATGAGTCAGTTTTTTGATATCCCTTACGGTTTTTCTAAAATCACAATTTAAGTTTTATGCAGATTTTTGGCCGTTATCATTTTTATAATGTAATCCAATGACGGAATTCTTCAACTGCCAGAGCGCGCGCTCTAGTAACCGACACTTTTTCAAGTTTGACTGCTTTTTCACAAACAAAATGCTGCTGTTCGTACAAATTTCACTCTACAGAAATAATTTAAGCATCAAAACGTAGCTATGGACGTCTGCTTTACGGAAACATAAGCGCCATTGCCGTAGGTCTTACAGTTTTCTTTCAGCCACTTCTGGAGTGCAGGAATGTCTGCCCTTCCTCCATTGGGCTCCGTGTAAAATATTTTCAGGTTTGTCTCTCTCCTCAGCGTCTTCTGGTTCATTCAATCAGCAAACTATTATCATTATAGTTTCTGTTTTCAGCTCAATGTGACCATATTTCTACAAGTATGGAGCTTACCTATAAGCACCAAGTGGTGAAAACATAGTAAAAAGATGCAGATTTGAGACAAACACTTGTAAGGATATTTTTCCGCCAGTTCTGCCACCTTCCCCACCAGGTCAATGGTCGTGTGATCATCTTCGCTGATTCGCAGAAAGTCCAGCATCTTCTCAACGATCACCGTGACATTCTGGTCATTAGTTATTCTAAAGAGCAACTCCAGTGTCTGCAAGAAAGCAGATTAAAAACCCATTGATGACAGAAAACTTTGACGCCAAATCAAAGACTGGAGCCACGTCCGACTCACCTCCCGCTTGATGATCAGGTCAGGATGGTCGAGACACTCGATGATGGTCATCTGATGCTGCAAGGCTAACTTTGGGTCCTGCTGGACCACGTAGGTGAGAGCCTTCAGACCTACAGAAACATTAGATCATAGTGTAACTCTGACTTTTTATTATGGGGGAATAATCTGTGAGGAATCACGCTTTCTTATCTCACCCAGATACTTTAAATTAATCTTTGGAGACAGAACAAAGTTGCCAATGCACTTTGCTGCTTTCTCTAAAAGGTCCGATTTGGGATGAATGGTGTAAATACATTTTACACACTCGTATAAAATAGCTGTAAAGAAGGAGAGATGCAAGTAAGTGGCTAATAAAAATGTATCTTCTAGTAAAACATTTAATGAGGCCAAACACACCATATGTGATGTTGTGGTTCATCTCTGCCCGTCGCAGAGACTCGTCAAGGATTTCATACATGATCTCGCTTGTGCTGTGCAGAGAGAGAAGAAATTATAAAAACTTTGTGGTGGACAAATATTTAAACACAACAGGAAGTGAGAAATTATCACCTCTGGTCATTTTTCCCCAGTAAGGAGAGTATTCTGAGAAGGTGGATTTGAAGCCAGGGAGCAGGAACACTGTGATAGTTAAAGTCCATGGGCAGCTTCCCTCCCACCACCTGCTTCAGTATGGTGACAAAACTCGGCGCGAGATCTTTGTAGCCTTCTGGATTCTCCTGAAGTAAATATAAAATCATATAGCAGCAAATTCCACCGCAGAGATCAAAAATGCAACATGAAATGCTTAAATTATTATTATTTACCTGAATGAGCTGCAGGTAAATGTGCAGAGAAGCCGACATCACGCCGGGGTCTTTGTCGCACAGCGCCTTGCGAAACTTGTTGTGAATGTGCTGAACTTGATTCGGCGCTATCAGGTAGAATTTATACAGGGCCAGGACGGCTTTACGGCGAATTATTTCTCTGCAGGTTTGTAACAACAAACACTCGTCTGTCAAGCCGTTTAAGTTTATTTGTCATCTGAACAAAGCATGAAGTGCTTCTTACTTTGGGTGATTGAGCTTTTCCTCCACCAGGGGGAGGATGGCAGGGATCATGTCTTTGGGGAACATCTGGCTCACCACTGTGAGCGCCATGCACACTTCAATCAGATTCGTACTCTGAAGATCCTGCAAACACATCCGCAAAACCATTACGAACCCTTCAATGTCTCAGTATTTTCTGTTTTAATTTAACTCATGCAAAAGTATCACTATTTTCACATCTATGATGCATCTTTTTTTTTTTTTTTAATTATTGAGGTTTGATAATAATGTGGTGCAGAGCTAAAGTCAGAGATCAGAGCTTACCTCAAATATTCCCCACATCACATGGGGCACATTAATATTTCAGCCTGATTATTTAAAAAAAAAAAAAAAAACAACATAGAGCCTAATAATTTAGCACAAACAATCTTAACACTTCTAGTCATAATCTACAAATTTACAGCTTTCTTTGAAAAGCTGATAAATCCTAATCCATTGGTGCAAACTTTGCTTTAACTTAATTTACCTTGACAAATATATATATGTAAAAATAAAATCAGGTAATCTAGATAGAATCATTACTCACAAATCCATCAGAAAATCAATGAATTATCAAAGTGTACATCCTGAACTGCTAAGAGTTCTTCTTTAACAAAAACCAAAATTAATTAAACAGTGAGCAGTTTGGTGTATATCATAAGAAAAGTGGGGAATTTACTGGTCTGAATCAATCAAGAAGAGGTTTACTCAATATCTGGTTAATACACCACAAAGCTATTTGTTTTTGCTATTTTTTTATGAGGTGTTAAAATATTTATAAATGTGCGTGACCAGAGAAACATGACTGTCAAGCTACAAAATACCACAACGACTGACCTTCAGCACCGTGTTAACCAGGAGAAGAAGCAACTCATGACCTTCGTTCAAAAACAGCGACACAGCAAGGTAACCTGAGAGAATCACAAACACTTTAGTGTTTTATTATTATTATTATTATTAGAATATTATAATTTTGAAAATCAATATCTGAACATTTTGAGCATTTGCTCCTTTTCATGCATTTTCTACATACATCCCCCCATACTCTACTGAAACATGCTATGTTTTTTTTTTAATATTGTCTGCTTCAGGAGATATTTCCCTTATAAAATTATAATGAAGTGTTTCTACTCTAACTTTGTATTATCTTATGCCTGAAAACACACCGACTCTCTTCTCCAGAACATTCCCTTGCTGAGCCAGTTTAATGGCGTGGATATAGCTGAAGGAAACGCCGTAACCCAGCATCTCACAGTAGATCGCTCTCACCATGAGCTCCTTCATCTGCCTCTAAGTCAGATTACCACAGAAAAAATGAATGAACAGAGATAATTTTGCTGTATTGGAACAGATGAAAAGACGAAACAATGAGAAGAATACCATAGTTGTGTTAGGGGAAGACACTTGTTCTTTAATTAGCAGGAGCTCTCGTTGAATGAGTTTCTCCTCCTCCTGCACAAAGAAATGTAGAAAATTATACACAATAACTAGGAAAAATTTGATATGCAGTAACATTTGGTATGATAATGTCAGTGCTCACTTTTCTCTGTAAATCTCAGCTAATATCAGCCCGTCACAATAAGCAATAAATCAATTAATTGCATGAGAAATTAAAACAAGCTCAATAATTTCCACTAGAATGATTTATCATTTTTTTCTCTTTCTAACAAAAATTGGATGATAAAGTCTTCAATCTGGTGCCTTGATCTCAAATAGCTCCTTTCTTTAAAGGACGATTTTGTGTACAGAGGCCTCATAATTAATTTGTTGTTTTTGTTTATTTATTTTTGATATTTAAGATGTCTTCCATTTCCAATTCAAAGTTTATTGGTATATAACTATGGGTTCTTGCATTACTATGCCATTACCACTGTATTAATTGAAAATGGTTTCTATTAATACAGTGGGGCAATTTATCGTCCAGCAAAATTCGTTATGGTGACACCTATCTGTGTACCTAGCATATAATGCAGTCTATAAAGTGCACTACCAAGGCTGGGTAACCTGGTTACAACATTATTAGAAGTTGTTTTTAAGTTAAAGTACTTTGTTCTTACAGTCAAACTAAATAAAATAACCTTAACTTTTATGTCAACATTGTTAACCATACACCAAATATCAACAGCCTGAGCCCAACACAAGCACTTGAACGCACCATTGAGGACAAGTCTTTCGAAAGTCTCAATCCACTCCACGACAACTACTAAACTACAGACCATCTGTTTATATCGCACTATAATTAACAATGTGCGACACATTTACTGGGAACAAACACATTTTTTTTTTTAATGGAAGGACACAGCAGTTTAGCAAGCTAATGTAACAGCAGCATGTTAGGTCGCAACTTTTGTGAGCTTTATAGGATCGACTTACATGTTTTGATGTTAGTTCAGTGATTCCTCTGATGAGGTTTCCTAGTTTAGAGTTGGAGGACAGTTTTGCTGAGCCAGGCTGAGAGTCTAAGGAGAGCAGGCTTGGCAGAGCTGTCAGCGTTTTCTCCACAACATCGCTCATTTTGACAACAAACAGCGCACTGTCCGTGTGACGTCTGTACTGAAACACACAATTATTGGATCACCCGTTGATAAATATTAATACATTATAGATAAACTGCCTGTTGGGCATTTAAAGCAGCTACTTTAGGTAAAATAACAGCACAGCTCCTCCATTATATTTAAGGAAGACCGACAAAAGCGTATTGGTGATGTCACTTCCGCTTTTCAGAAGAATTGGTGATGGGAATTCCGACTCTTTTCCGGGAGCCACGTTCATTTGTGTGAAATTTTGTTTCCCTGTGAAAATCTGTTCGTCAAGGTTGCAGTTTTCAGTTTAATCGACAGTTGCTGTCATAAACAAACAATAGCATAAAAATTCTAAAATAAATAAATAAAACTGGTCTAATGTGAAATTCTTCTTACACAGTTTTGTGTTGTTTTAAAATCGCCAAAAGAATCAGTCTTTTTTTTCCAACTTTTGTCACGTTCACTGTAGCCTGACAAATATTAGTCAGTTACCAAACACTGTTTTCCAACATATTATGTGCATTTATAATTTTTTATTGCTGATGGCAGGACACGAAAAAATTTGTCTTTAAGAAAAAATGAGTGTGTGCTTTCCAATAAAATGTATTGGATGAAAGATATTTATATTTCCAGTGGCTATTTCTTTTTTATAGTTAAGGTTGTTTATTGGTCTAAGATAATAAGTACTAGCATTTGTATCAAAAGCCTTAAAATATTTCCCTAAGATTATGAGATGTAACTTTGGCAAATAAAGGGAAATATGTCCAAGTCCATATTTGAAAATTTCAAATTCTGACTATTAGTGGAACTCACTATTTCGTGTTAAAATAGGTATGATCTTAGTTTTTACCATCTTTTGTTGTTTCGTTGGCTACTTTTGCAGCTTCAGTATTAAACAAATTTGTTTTTTCAGGTACCAAATGGTGCCCCCTAGTGTCGTACATTTTGTACTGATTGTGCGTTCACACCAGAAAGACACTTAGTACCCATTGTGGCAAATAATTTTTACTTTACTTTGTTTTCTGTTCTTTGTTCTTCATATTTTTTTCGTAGTTTGCTGTAATGAAATACTGTGCTACTCAGATAAGTAATATGCACCAGTAGGATCTTACTTAGACCTATTACTTTGTACATAAAAATAAACTCTTTTAAAAAAATCATATTTTAGTAAAACAAATCCCTGTGACATATAGCGAAGTGATAGACACATAAAGATATTCAAAACTTGTTTTATTAGATTTATAATATTCTGAATAACAGTCCCTTTTATATATGTACACTAAACTACAGCAAAATAATTACAGTGAATATGAAATTACAGCCATCGCGCAGTTGCTTGGGAAGGAGTACATTCTTGCAATCTTTCTTAAATGTAACGTAGAAGTACACGGATTAGAAGCTGGAGTCCTAAAAAAAGAAAGAAAGTGGTTTATTATGACTGAATATTTATGCTGGGAAGCTGTCTTGAAGAAATGAACAACATACAACAAAAAAGCCTGGTTTATTATTGCAAAACTACAAAATCAAAATTATAAACTCTAATCATAAATGTAATTTATTTACTTCAGTTTAGATTCGGAAGGCTGTTAAAAATATGGAGTTTACCCATTTTCTAAACCTTTTTTCACCAGTTTTATTTGTGGTATTTTACGTCACTTCTCACTACTGCCCATTGGGTATTTTTAATAATTTTTTAAATTCAGTATCAAGTAATATGAATTATTTTCTCCAATTCTATCCCTACAGGGAGGGACTCTACTCTCCTCCTTCCCCATCAGATTTATTTGGTTTTCCTCCTCAGACTGCATCTTTCATTACCACCAGTAAAGAAAACAAATAAATATTGTCCGTTATGTGGGCACACACAATACAATACTTTGTTGTGTCACTTCTACCCTACGCCAATGCAAGTCTCTACCATTCATATTTTCTCTAACATATTAAATATTTCTGTGCTATTTTCTGTCAGTCATATTGTAATGCAAGCGTGCCAGTTAGTTTAATATCTCAGAAATATTTAAATCTACCCTGACCAGAAGACAAGAATATATACAGTTCTATTAATATGCCCTATGTACAACCAAAACTGAGTTTCTATCTCGCTGATTGTACGCTAGCAAACAGAAACGTCTGTGTGCCTTCAGTAGTTTCCACTGGAGCGTGTTTAGGCCCAAATCTGGAACAAAAACAGAAACAAAACAGCAGCTATAATCGATGAAAGTTGGTAAAGAGTGTAGAAGTGATCAACTAGAGAGAAACCTCGCATCCTTCATACCCGGAGAGTGTGATCCCAGGATCCTGTGCAGAAGGCCGTCCCGTCGGGGGAGACGCGCAGAGTGCTGACCCGGTTTTCATGTCCAAACAGAATGGAGACCCGAGTACCTTTCAAAACGTCCCACACGTTTATGGTGTAGTCGTTATATCCGCCAAACAGTAGCCGACCTTAAAAGGTCAGACACAAATATATTTTGTGGTTTCTGGAAGCAATAACTGCATGCAGTGCAGATGACATCAGAATCTGGAGCCGGAAATTTATACCACTGAGTGAGAAATCAACGCTGGAGACCCCAAAGATGATGCTCTCCTTGGAATAAATGGCAACTTCTCTGTCGGCCCTCAAGTCGTACAGGCGGCACTGAAACAAAACGGGGAAAATTTGAATTTTTGAGGCAAAAATAAACCACTTTAAATAGGTTTTTAGTGGTGTACTTACTGTAGCATCATCTGAACCAGATGCAAAAGCATCTCCACTTGGATAGTATCTATTTTAAAACAACAAGGGGAGAAAATTATAAAAACTATAAAGCTTCACATTTCTAATAGTGAAAATCAAATAAAATGAGCTTGGATTAAGACAGTTACATACCGCACGCTATTTATGTCAGATTCATGAGTTTCAAATGACTGAATGCACTGTCCTGAACGCATGTCCCACACATTAGCCTTCTTATCACAGCCCTGCCGTGAGAGTCGAGGCATAATTTAACAAAAACAAGCTTTCAAAGTGCTAACAAGCTGCAAACAGAGAGGTGCGGAGGCAGTCCTCACCCCTGAAACAAACGTGTTTCCAGTCTCAGATGGGGCCAGGTCCAGACAGAGCACATCTGCAGCGTGGCCATGGAAACTCTGCAGCAGCTGCCCGCTTTCCACATCCCATAATGCACAGGTCCCGTCCCCGCTGGACGTCAGGATCTTCGACACAAGCAGACAAGAGGAAGGAGAATTGTATTCACGCCCTTTCAACCATTTCACATCTTCTACAACCATAAACTTGAATGTATTTCATTTATGTGATAAAACAACACAAACAAGTGCATAAGTATGAAAAGTGTTGCAAAACTGAAAATAACTGTGAAAAATCCAGACTTGTTTATTCTAACATCTCCAAATAGCAAATGGTGTCCACTAAATAAACTGAAACTGAATTGAATTGAAGAGGCCCAGGTTAACTCTGTGTGTTTGAAGGGCAACGATTAGCCGTGGACGCTAGAAATACGGCCTTTACAGAATTGCCTCTATAGAACTGAAAACTGACATCCAAAGATGAACAAAAAAGAAAAGAGAATGAGAATGTGCAAACTCTTTAGTTTCTTGATGTGCAAATACCCCAAAGACTTGCAGCTTTAACATTTGTTGTACACTACAGATATAAAATCCCAATGAAATGCTTCACCTTTGATGGCTGTAACATCACAAAATATAAAAACAGTCCGTTTTGATGGTGCTGTTTAGCACGTGGCTGTTATTGCTTTGTGTTTGCTGCGGGAAACATCATGTGACCAGGACTGACGCTCCTGTGAATCATTAACAGAATTAGGACGCCATGTTGCTGGGGTTTTTTTTTTATATTCTCACCTGCATGTCTGAGTTGGTGAAGCTGCAGGCAGACAGGTAATTCGTGTGCATCGCCACAGACTTCTTCTTCGCTGCCAAGTTCTCATTCTTGTCCAGGGACAGAGGGTACACAGAGCATTTATTATCCAGGCCCCTGTGACAGAAAACAGGCCCAGTTCACCAAACAGTAAATGAGCAGCAGGTTTAGATTGCCAAGGGTTGTAGCCAACTCACCCACAAGCTACAGCGCAGCCAGATGGAGCGTAGGCGCAGGCCATCACCCAGGTGCAAGGCATTGTCACAGCGTGCTCCTACAGAACATCGAAACACAAAGCAGCGTGAGCAAGGCGACGAATCGCTAGGCGTGATGAAAACAGGACAGAGAGGATCATGGATATAAGATGTAATAAACATCTTCCAAAACACATAAAGGAAGAATATTTTGGATTTATTGTAGACAAGTTTTGACTCTGGCCACTAAATGTTGTGTTCCCTTACTTCTTTTTTTTTTTGTCCAGTATGTTATTTCCTTTCATAAAAACAGAGATTTAATATTTTTTTAAGTTTCTTTATTGAATCTGACAGAAGAATGAACTGCTCTGGTCCTGTTAGGTTTGTACTTTGGATATATTTACCGTTTCTTCATAAAGCTTATGTCAGATAACTGTAGAAAGTGTTTTAAGTCTGTTACTCCTTCTTTTTTCTCTTTCACATTCCTTGTTTTTAAGCACATAGTGAACGATATGGTGTCAGAGTCAGGTAAAAGGACTGGATAAAGTACAAAACTTCTCCAGATACCAAAGCAAAACTTTAAAAACCTACAGTAAGCCTGGAGAATTGTGAGCACTATAATCCACTTTAAAAGTGTGAGAAACTACAGTTTTTTGTAGTAATATGCAAAAAACAAAACAAAACAAAACCCTTCATCTAAATAAAGTGAGACATTCCCTAAAAGCATCAAACAGGAATTATGTTTGTGGTTTGACAGTTTGCAGAGGTTTTGCAAATGATTGGTGACTTATTTACATAAAACTAGACATCATGGTGGGATATTTTCAGGGATTTTACACAGTCTTAAGGCATCTTACATGTGTTTTCCAGATCTGAATAAGCATGAAAAATATTAATTCCCTGTCATATTACTAACAAGATGAATTTCTAAAAAAATTAATGCACTAATAAGAGTGTCTTTCATGGAATTTTTTTTTTTACATAAAATATAAATCTGTAAATTCCTCCATCCATCTATTTACACCTTAAAATGTTTCATAAATTGGAATGGACCAATTACCTTGTTAGTGGTGAAAGCATCCCATACAATCACTTTTCCATCCTGCATTAAAAGACAACAGACATTTATAAACTGGGAGATCCATTCCTTCAGAAAAAAGTAAAAAAATAAAAAAACTGCTTTTAAAAAGGGCAGCAGATAAAATCAGAGCAGGAGAAGGAAACCCGACCTGTGAGGAACTGACGATTCTCCTCTTGTCCTTGCACCAGTCCATGCACAGGACTTTGTTGCCATGTCCCTTCAGAGTCCTGCGGGTTTTCATGACAAACTGACCCAGGGCTTCCACTTTCTCTGCCACCTGGTGAACTGCACCGACAAGGAGCGAGTTGTTACAAAAATATGAAACCTTTCAGATTTAACATGTCACATTTAACAGCAGCTCTGCCTGAATGCTTGGAGTTGTCGCCCTGCAGGAAGAAGAGTCTCCATTATTTAGCTCCATCCGTCTTCCAGTTCTTTCTAAGGAGATTCCCTGTCTCTGCTGAATTATAGCCGCCGAACAGCATGATGCTGCCACCACCATGTTTCTCTACGGGGAAACTACATTAATCATATATAACGTGTGGTAAACTGCAAACAGAACTTCTTCTGGCTTTCTTATTTCCACACTTATATGGTAAATTTGTGGATAAAATGCTGTGTACACTTTGTGGTTGAAATGTAGCAAAATCTCAAGGAGAAAAAGTTCAAGAAGTGAGAACAATTTTACAAGACTCTGGATTAATGCTTCAGTAGTACTTGCAATATTAGGATATTCATTTTTAAACTATGGCATAATGAAAATACCCTTTGTTTCTCCTATAGAGAAATTCAGAAAGGGATTTTACGATGCTGTATTGGGACCACTGCAAATAGAAAAAAGGGAGTAAATTTCCGCCACAAAAAAAAAACAAGGATATTTTGGAGTTTGAAAACTTTCAGAAATTGTGAGATTAATCTCAGAATTGTTTTGGAAAATCATGGAAACTTCTGAATTTAAGAAATTTTCGATTTGTGAAACTCAGAAGTTTCTGTGTTTTTTGTAGAAATTTTTTTGCACATTTTTGATTAATCAAACTCAAAAATATCCCAGTTTTTTCTAGAATTGTTTTTGTTTTTTGGCAGAAATTTCCTTTTCTCCCCCCCTCCCCAATCGCACTGATACACCTAATTGGGAAAAGAAAATTTTGCCTTTTTTGGTCAGAATTCTGATTTTTTTTTTTTTCTGACAAAATTTTGAATTTAATATCATAATTTTAACTTTATTTCCTCACAGTTCTGACTTTAAACTGTAAATTCTGACTTTTCTCAGAGTTCTGAGAAAAGTGAGATTAAAATTAGGATTTTTTTTTTCAGAAGAAGTTTGACTTTAATGTAGATGGTAATCATCTTCATTAACAGAAATGTAAATTGTGCAGGAGTTAATATGTTGGATTTCAGTGTCTTTTAAAGTATTCAAGGGGTCGAGATTAAATTTACAATTCTGAGATTAAAGTCAGATATTTATTTTTTAGTTTTACATTTTTCAATAGTGGCTCCAATCATCTTCCGTACAGAATGAATGTGATAAACATTTAGAAAAAACAGCATTTTATGTTTTTTGATGAGGGAGCATTGACATTAGTGAACGTATCAGGATAAAAGAAGCAAACATTTTTGGTTCCTCATCGGCCCATCGGATCAATAATCTGTACCGACCCGTGAACAGAGCGCAACAGAGCCGAACCGAGCGGTTACAATGACAGAAATGTCCCGTTTTTCCCCCGGACGGTGAGCAGGCAGGAGGGGAGATGAAAGCATGGAGGCCTCTCCATTTTCAGGACTCACGCTCGACGTCGTGCAGCTTCGCCCTCTCCTCCTCCAGCTTGGTCTTCAGCGTCTCCGACTCGGTTTTCAGGTGGGCCAGAGTCTCGTTCAGCTGAACCTCCTGTGTCGCCATTTCAGGGATTAGAGGGGATCTCATATATTTCCTTTGTGCGGGGAGCGACGGCCAGTGGAGAGGCTTACAGCGGCGGAGCTAACAGCTGATGCTGCTGTCATGACGTCAGCGTCAGAAGATGCTCCTTCAGGAGGAGGAGGAGGAGGAGGAAGAGGAGGAGGTTGCCGTATCCCGGCGATGAGGCTGCATCCTCATCACCATCCAGCCTCACTTTACTCCACTGCTGCTAAATAATTCATCCGCACTCTGCCGACATGACAGAGAAATAAAGCGGCGCTCGTCTGGTCGGTTGGCAAGAGGATACACGGAGAATTTTACAAAATAAAATTGATAAAGCAATATTTTTTAAAATAATCTAATCAATAAAATAGTTGTTTTTTTTTTTAAGTAGAAGCTGAAACCAGTTTAAAGAGTTCATATCTGCCACAGATGTTTCATTTTTCTCTTTTCCTTTAGGCTTTATATCTCGCCATATTCAGTTAATGTGTTTTCATTAGCAATTTGTGACCATGTTAGTTAATCAATTCATGTTGGTTTCTTAGTTTATTCATTCATTCGGTTTGAACAACAACCTGCTCTGTCTTACTCGTTCTTAAATAACATTTCAACATTTTTCTCCACTGTATCGTCTTTTTAAATGTCAAATACACATGTGCACATTATGTACATTTTTGGAAAAGTGATCAGACTATTTTCATTCTTTTAAAAATAATAATAATAATACTCTCTTATTTCAGTGTTTGAAGGTTTAAATAAAAATATTTACACATTGATTAGGACAACTTAGAGAAGCCTGAGAGTTTTTTGTTTTGTTATAACAGGAAAAGATAATTCTGAAAAAAAAACAATATAACTAAATTGACATGCTGGAAACAAAATATGCCTATTGCTTTTTTAAGTAGTTAAAAGGAAAGCTGCTCAGTTTATCAAAGGGTTGCCAATTTAATTCACTTCTGTAGAAATTATTGTAATAATAAGACATCCTGATATGATTCACTAAATGACAGAAGCAAAAAAGAAAATGATAATTTTCAATAAGACCACCAATGCCCACAATGTCTTTTTTTTAAATGAAAAATAAACCTCATCTCATTCTCTACAATGACTTTGTCTAACCCAAAATAAACCAAAGAGAGCAGCAGAAATGACTGTAGGTCATTTTAATTTATTTATGGAAATACAGCAATAAAATAAGTTCTTTTCTTCAATGGTGAATGATGTTAAAAACTTTAAACAATAAAATTGACTAAACACTTTCTAACACAAAAGCCAAAGCCACATTATTTATAAATCTTGGTCACAATTTTGCATTGAGCGATTGCCTTATTATGGCACCAGTTACTGCAGTTTAAGAAGTCATTTAACATTTATTTACAGGAATATTGGAATAAAAAAATGTTCAGAACAAACTAAAATTTAAAATTCTCCATCTTGCCCAACATTTTGTCTTCCTACATTTGTTTTTTTTAAAAAGTCTTATTTACAGTAAGGTGCGAGGTGAGCGTAATTCAGTCGTGAGGAGTGAAAGGTTTAAGGCTCGCCGTGTCACATCCTGGTTAGGAACTCCAGATGAAGGCTGCTGGGAACCTGCAGAGACTCTAACGCCGTCGAAGACGGACAGAAAGGAAACGTCACCTGGAAGCGATAATCTGTGTCCAGCATCAGCTGAGTGGCGCCTTCGTATTCCTGGAGGAAGATCTGCAACAAAGACAAGAGGCCAAACAATGAAACGAACTGAGTACGGAACTAAAAGAATGCCGAAGTATCAACCAGATTAAAAATAAATACAAAGGTGTGTTACTCACATTGCACATTGGGAAATAATACAAATATGCATTTCTTTCCTTCCTTCCATCTGTGTTAGTATTACCTTTATTATATAGCTTGTCATGTTATCTTACTATCATTATCAGTTAAAAAAAATATATTTATTGTTATATAACAGAATATAAAGAATTTATAGGTGTACATTGGCAAAAAGTTGGTAATTATTTTATGATGTATGTCCAGTTGTTATTTACAGTTGTCCATATTATTATTATTATTATTATTATTATTATTATTATTATTATTATCCGCAGATTTTCTTTTTATGAGTCAGATTGTAACCATGTTGTCCCTGTAATATAATTTATTTGTTGCTTCTTTAGCACAATGTATTGAACAGGCACATTAATATTATAACATGGTTTTAATTACAATCTCTTGTAATTTTTGTAAATTACAAAAAAATAAATTTTGTAAATTTATTTATTTTTTTAATTAAAGTAATATATTTCATTAAATTGAGATAAGAGATAAGATTAAATAAGTGTTCACTTCTTCCTACTCCTTTTCAAACAGAAAAGTAGTTCTAAGCTAATTATTTTGTTCTTGGTTATGTATTCACAGGTTTTCTCTGTCCTACTGATTGTTTTCATGTTTTTAAAAACCAGTTTGAAATAAACAAATAAATCAATCAAATCAATGTGTAGGCAGAAGAGACTAGCTGATTAAAATCTGAGTGAACGGCAAAGCTTACCTGAACTTGGCGAACAAACGATGACGTCACTCGTTTCTCAAAATCATCGATGGGTGTGTAGGAGTTCAAAATCTTGACAATCTGAAATTTAAGTTGGAGTTTGGGGTTAAAATAAGCATCAGAAAGTGGTTGGATGTGATTTCGCTGGGTTACCTGAACAGGGTTGAGTTCAGTGCACTTTTCTGCGATCTCTTTAGCGTCTTCGTCGGTGGATTTGTTGACCTGCAGCAGCCAGGCGGCCTGAGCCAGAGGCGTCAACGTGTCGATGGCGCCGCAGCTCTGCAGCTCGTTCTCCTTCAGCCACTCCTCCAGGTAGCTGATGTTACACCTGACACCAGAGAGAAGCTTTAAATAAATCAGAGGAGGACAGGAAATAGTTCACCCGAATAACTTTTTGGAAAAAAATAACTTTTAAGAGCAATTTTACTACACTGTACGTTTTACTTTTACTTCTGTAATATATTCGATGGAGTATTACGACCATGTTAAAAAATACAATAAATTGAGAGTGTAAAGTCATAATACAATGATTAAAATATTACTTTTTTTCTTGTATTATTACAACTTTATTCTCGTTATGACTTTATTCACATATCCATTTTATTCTTATACGTCTCTATTCTCCATATGTGACTGTTCTCATAATACTTCAACTTTAATCTCATATTATTCCGACTTTATTCTCATAACATGACTTTATCACGCAATATTATGGCTTTATTCTCATTTTATTATAATTTTATTCTCATATTATTTTAACATTACTCTCCTAATATTACCACTTTATTCATGAAATATTATGACTTTATTCTAATATTATTTCAACTTTAGTCTAGTAATATGTCTTTTTCCACATAATATTATCGCTTTTCTCATAATATGACTTCATTCTCGTATGGACTCTATTCTTATTCTTATATTATGACTATTCTCATAGTACTACAGCTTTATTCTCATAATATTGATGTCATTATTTTTTTTCTTAGCATGACCCATTTTATTGTTACTAACTTCACTGAATGCGAAAAACAAAAAATGTATCAGATTCAGACACACCTACAGTTTAAGTTAAAGTAAGTTTTCTTGTTTGTGCACAAGGTTTATTTTCAATATTACTTTCTACCTGCTGGAAGTGCTTCACCCCATCTCACACACAGTATATCTGCATTACCGAATACAAGTAATTGTTTCATATTTATTTGAAATTATGGTATTTATGGAAATAAATACCATAATTTATCAGACATTTTTCTCTGTCTGATTGCATAGCCTTGTAACAAGATACAAGGCTCTATTCTTGCGTAATTTCTTGCAAACTTTTTACTTTTACTTGAGTAAAAGCATGTTGAAGTAGTTCTGCTATTACTGGAGTAAAATCAACATTCTCCTTCTTCTTCCCTGCTTTATTCAGACGTTTCTAAGACAAGCGACAGACCTGATCTGCATTCCTTTCCTGCAGGAACACATGTCTTTGCGGAGCATGATTTGGTTGAAGGTGGTGGCTCCGATCAGAAAGAAGAGCTGTTTGACGGCCTGCTTGGTCAGGCTCTGCTCCATGCCGTGGTGGCTCATGGCAGAATAAAAAACGGAGAGTTTCTGCAGGATGGAGGAGATGGTGTACGTCTCCGAGTCATTATACAAGCTGCTGGATCGCTTCCTGAAGCCAGTCGGTTTCATGCTAGAAATCCCCTGTAAGCTCTCATGCTCCAGCATGCCAGGAACTGTTAGGGTAAACACAGCAGCATTGTGTTCAATTAAACTTATTTTTATTTTGGGCCACATCAAGATCATGAATGTCCTGAAAGAACCGGTTGTGGTAAAACGTGTTGATAAAATCCTTTAACGAATCTCTAAAATATGAGTAAATAGTCGCCTCTGCACTCGAGAACTTCTCCTTAAAGTTAAATAATACTGAACATTATTTCACATTGATGCAGTTTGGCAGAATATATGTAAAAACTCTGGGAGAAGATTATGTTCTCTAAAAAAAAAAATAATTCTGGCTCTAATTTTCTGAGATCAAAAGTCAAAATCCTGAGAAAAACAGTCACAGTCTTGACTTGTCTTCTCAAAATGTTCATTTTTTCTCAGAATTTTTGTTTTTTTTCTCAGAGTTTTCATTTTTTCTATGAATTTTCACATTTCTCCTCAGAATTTTCACTTTTTTTCTCAGAATTCTGACTTTTGATCAAGTCAAAACTGTAAGAAAAAAAGTTCAGAATTAAATTTTTTTTGTGGCCCTAATCAATAAAACAATCAATTGAAAGCTGTTTCCAATTGACTGATAAAATATTATGAAAGCATACAATGGTTATTGTCAAGGTTCTATTTACGTGTCCTTCTGGGCCACATTAAACTTTATGGCAGGCCGGATGTTTGGCACGTAATTTAAAGAATACAACCCAACATAACAAGCAGGATGTTATTATAATGGTTTGTGAAAAACACCAATAGCAGGCGTGAGCGTCTTCTGCATGATGGAGATGAGCTGATGGTAGATTTGTATGGCCAGGTCACTGAGGATCTGTCTGTGTTCGGACAGATCGAAGTTCTGCAGGCAGTTCTTCTTCTGGCGCGGGGTACTCTGCTTCAGGAACTGCTAGAGAGGGGAAAACACGGAGGAAAAAGCTCAACAAAAACAAAACTTTCTACTGTAGTGCAACAGGTTGAACCAGAACGGTGCAGGAACTTCTTACTTCCTCCCCGCTGTATTGTTTCAGACAGTTGAGCAGCTGGTATGTGTTGGAGAGCCAGAAGGACAATGATTCAAAGTCTTTGTGGTGAGCCTGAAAGAAAAAACAAATGACAGCAATCAACACCGACTACTATCCAAACAAGAAAGACTTGGAGTTTAGGGTTGAATATGTTGGTTCAAGTAAGACGTTTACACCAACACATCATGGGCATAAAAGTTATTTTGGTCCTTGCAGAATCCATCTGAAACATTCTGACTGATTATTAGGGCTGAGAAATGATTAAAAATTACTCTGTCAATTGATTAAAATAGGATGTAACAAGTTATGAGATCACTGCTTATATTTCACGTTTTTTAATCGCTCAGTTTAGTGTTACTTCAGTTGTGAATAGCTGCATGTAAAAATTTGCCTACAACAGCAAAATACATCTGAGAAACACAAAACGGGGCCAAGTAGGAGAAGTGTCACTGTTTCAGAAGTTACTTTTTAAGAAATGGGAGATTAACCCCATTGAGAAACAGCTGAAAAAGAGAAGGAGGTTACGTCCAAACTGCAGCGCAGAGGACTTCCAAAAAGTACAGAAGTCTGTGCGTTAATCGCTCGTTAAAAGAGATGAATGCTGTTAAAAAAATGTGAATTAATGCATTAATTTTGACAGCCCACTGGATTCGCTCTGTGAAATGCACCAGTACCAAAACAATCCCATGGCAAAATGCTGCCACCACGCAAACACAAGAACAGAGTGGACACGTTTTTGTAGTTTTATAGTTGAAACTTGGACACAATATTTTGAATATTCAAACTTTACTCTTGTCACAGTTACACGTCAAAACTGGTCTAGAAAAGGATAAAGAGAGCTAGCGTTATGCTTCTGAAATAACAACAACAAAGCTCCAAACTTTACATGAGTGAAAATGTTTAAGCTTTAAAAATGAGACGGAAAACCATGTGAGAAGCTTCCTAATAACCTACGGTCAAAGTACGGCCTTTTAAGGGACAATGAACCAAATATTATTAATAATAAACTTTTATTTATGATGCATGTCAATGTCAAAATGCTACAAAATGAAATAAAAGAAATAAAACCAACGTAAAAACAATAAAATCTTAACAAGAATATTTATGTGTGTCTGTCATCCTGGCCCTGTAAGGATTAGAGAAAATCCACTTTACTTTCAAACATGTTGGCCAAATTGTTGCTTTTGTAAATCATTGAAGTTGTTTGTTGCATGATAATAAAAAATAACAGTTTAAAAGCATTGCAGTCAATCACTCCCATGAACTGAATCATCGTTATATTGATGTATTTAAGATTTACTTACGTTGTATTATTTTTTTTACACCTCAAGCTGCATTTCAACAGTTATAAAAGGGGTAAAACCTGACGCATGAAACATATCCAGTAATAGGGAGTGAAAATCGGCCTCACCACGATGACCTTTTTGACCCCTTGGATGATCCCGTTCATCAGAGACTTCAGTTTGTTGTCGTCGTTCAGGTAGTCGGCATGGCGGACGCACATGAAGAGGATGAAGGCTGGGAGAGTAGGAATCACATTGACCACCACACCTTTGGGCTTCAGGTCTGTGAATTAAATTTAAATGATCATTATCCTGTTAAAATGTGGGGAAAATACGTAAAAATAAAAGCAGCTCAGCAGGAAGAGGATACCAGTTATGATGTTTTGAATGAGCCTTGCTTCATCCTCCCTCTTATACTCCAACATGCCAAGATATTCTTTAGGAAGAGCAGGAGTTTGTTTTGCTGTGTGAGGAACAGGATATGTAGTGAATATTGTGAAATTAAAATTTGTTCATATTTCCTATTGTGAAGTAGAAATCATAACAACCTTTCTGTGACATTTCAAGGCACTTTATTTGACTATGGAGTTTCTTAATCCAGCGATCTTTCTGGTCGAGCTGCTCCTCCAAGTCCTGGAATTTAAAAAACAGTGATTTATTTCTGTTTTTAACTTTAACACAGAAATAAATCACACACTCACATTCCACCTCTGAGGCTCACACACACACACACACGCACACACACCATGTTCTCAGCTGTTAACTGCGACGTCTCCTCTCTCAGTTTTCTCTTCACTTCGCCCTCCATCAGCTGCTGTCTCTTCAAATGTTCGTTCTCCTCCTCCAGTTCCTCTATCCTTACTTGGAGCTTCTCTCTGATCTCCTCCAGCTCCTTGGCTTTCTCCTCAAAATGTCTAAAATACAATAAGATGACTTAAAATTATAAACCGATGCTTTCATTGAGAAAAAAACACCAGTATATTTGAAATTTAACCTGCGTTGGGAGCTTTCTTCTGTGATCTTCTTATGGAGAATGTTGCTGATCTCCAGATTTTTTTCTGTCATGATGCAAAAAATTCAATAGTTCAATTTTATATTCTACTTTATTGAGATGCACTTTTCTGAAAATCAAGCTCACCTGCTAACTCGCTGCTCTGCTCTTTAACAACCGTCTCAAGCTCCTGCTTTTGTCTGTGCAGCTCTGAAACTTGCAGCTTCAGCGCCGGTATGACCTGGTCGTTGCAGTAAAACACAAAGTTCTGCATTTCATCCGTCGTCACGATGGACTCTGAAGTGAAGATCACATCAACATACCGAGTTTTCGCTGCTCAGCCTCGATACTTCCTGGCGGATATCCTCGTTGATGTTACTTTTTTCCCGGAAAAGATTTTGCAGTTTGCTGTTCTCGTTCTGGAGGTGGTCCACTCTCAGAGACAGGCCCTCCATCTGAGACTCGTACGTCTCCCTCTGCTCCTTCTGGTGGTTTTCCAGTAACCTGCCATTAGCGCGTAACAGATTTGGTTGTGCAGAAGTAATTCTACCCGAGTATTAAATAGAAATGAAATTATACAGGTTAACTTCCAGACCTGGTGGCGTTTTGCAGACTATCAAAGGCTTCCTGCAAATCATCCAGTTCATAAATCTTCTCAGAGTCTTCTGGAACAAGCCTTCACAAAAACAGCCAGTTTGAAACTAAATGAAGTTTGTAACTTTCATAAAAAAATATTTTTTATGTATATTTGTTGAAATTGTTGCCATGTCGTGACATTATAATATGACACAGATGATAATGGTCAACAGCCAAAACGTCATCTGTGGCTTTTCAACAGTTTTAGGGTCATCTTGATGGGCTGAATCCAAAAATCACATTGGTTTTGCTCAATCAGGTCAACTTTCTGAACAATGGATGCAACACGAGCATCAAAGATGCACGCTTGTTCTCACATCTGGATCGGTTTCCTGATAATCTGGGATCAACGAGTGAACGGCAGGGGGAGGGACTCCATCAGGACATAAAAGAGATGGAGAATTTTGCACCATGAAGACGTAATATTCAATTTACATACTTACTCTTATCAGTGTTCCAAGTTTGTAACATTTAATTAATACACTCTGTTAGAAAACTATTTTTTTTTCTCCTGAAACCATTTTTCTGGATGACAAACATTAACGGAAATGAACTGACAATGTCACAAAAATGTCATCAATTTAGTCAGAAGATCGGATTTGTCTAAATCAAATTAAGAGTAAAAATCTGACTTGATTAAGAAAAATGGATGTTGTTTTGGGATTCAGCGACGCAAAATAGTCCTAATTCAGTTGAAAAAACATAGACAACTTCCAAAAAAATATTTTTTGAAACCCAGTGTAATATGTCAAAAAAGAAAAAAAAAAAGAAAAATGAAGCTGCCTTCTCCCAGCACTTAGAAACAACCAATCAGAGCCAGGAGGCGGGTCTTAGTGCTGTCAGTCACAGCAATGTGAATACTCAGGCTAGTTAGTATAGCCACAGATGTCGGTGAATACTCGGTTTTTCTGTAAAGGTAAGTTATTTTTCCGCCATTATCACATTTAGCAGCTTGCTCATGTGCCTGATTGACAGCGCTAAGTCCCTCCCCTCCTGGCTCTGATTGGTTGTTTCTGACCGATAGCGGTTCATTTCTTCAGACGGCACCAGAGGAGGTGGAGGAGGTTGATTTTTTCACAGATTATCTGTTTCATATTATACAGTTACAACATGGTGACGTTTCAACAAATATGTAAAAAAATATATAAATATAAAAGTTATATAGTGCAGCTTTAGAGGGAAAATAATAGGAGGAATGGGAAAACTTAAAATTAAACTCCAGTTTACCCCAAAAGCTTTTCCTCTTCAACAAAACCGCCAAGCAGCTGTCTTACAACTTCCTTCGTTTTAGCTGCAACAAAATATTCAGTCAACCTAAATGCTTCACTTATTTTAAGAGTGGTTTTGAAAAATGAGTGTTAAATCTGGAAACCTCTTGTTTGCTCCGACTGTTCCTTCATCTTACGGTCCAGGTTGTCCCTCTGATTCTGCAGGTTGTTCAGATCTCTGCGTAGCTCCGGGATGACCTTCACATGCTTGGTGAGCTGAATGACCTGTTGCTGCAGGTCAGAGTTCACCTGCGCCCCATCCTCAACCTTCCTCTGCAGACTCACTCTGTCCTCTTTCAGTCTCTTTATCTCCTCCTTCAGGGTTTCCAGCTCTTTCTCGTGGTCATGTCTCTGGATCTCAGTGTTGTTCTCTGCAATTCTGCCAGGAAATCCGTTATTAGCCTAATCAGCTTCGACCTGCTGAAGATTTATTTTGCATTTTTAAAAATACAAACTTTCTAAGCCGGACTTCATTCTCTTTCTCTTCCTGGAGGCTTCTTTTTACTTGATCAAAACTTTCTGTAAGATGTAAAAACTGGTCATACAAGTGGCAAAAAGATTGCATACAATGTCTGCTGTAAAACTTTTACATTTAAATCAAACCTTTTATTTCTGGATAAATACCGCTTGAGTGATTGCAATAACTTGACAAACACTCATAAAATATGATATTTTTAAACCAGAAGACCACAAATACATAAAATATGAAACATAACATTACAAACAGCTCTGCTAAACAACAGCACAAACATGTAACTATAATGACACATCATTTGAGAAATTTATTAATTTTACATATTTACACGATGGAATATGTCAGAAAAAAAGGTGGAGTGAGCACTCTGACTTTCTCCAAAGATCCTAATACAGAGGAAAAGCATGTAAACATTTCCTTTTTCTTATTTCAAATATATTTGCATTCACAATTCAACTATTTGTTTGAAAAGGAAAGAGGCAGAAATATAAACTTATTTAATCCTGTTCCCTTTGTTGTATGTCCAACTTTTTTACACATTATTCTTTGTTTAACGAAAAAGAAAACAGAGTAATTTGGTGTCAGTATTCAGCTACTTCCATTAGCTCAGTGGTTCCTAAAGTGTGGGGCGCGCCCCCCAGGGGGGGGCGCAGTGGCCTTGCATGGGGGGCGCGGGAATCAATATGGATGAAAGAAAAAAAAAAAAAAACAGTTACACAAAAATGTTTCACTGTAAAGATGGTTTGTAGTTTTGTTGCAACCTGAAGTGTGAAATAAACTTCAGTGGAGTTTAAAAACAAAATAGGTTTATGTCTGGTTGAACGATGTGTGTGCCCAGTTGATTTTGTTTTCGTTTTTGGGGAGGATTTTATTGTAATCCATAGGAGGACCCAGAAAATCTCTCCATTAGCTGTTTTACACAGCTGCTCGCTACTATAAAGCATCTTAATGATGAAGTTCGTGGCGGTAATCATCATAGTAACAATGCTGGTCATAAATGGAGCATAAAACAGTACCTCACGATAAAGTTAATTCTCTAAAACTCCCAGCCTTTTGCTTTTTAGTGTTCGTCCGATAGCTTATTCCTCACTCTGGTCAATTACAAATAAACTGGGTTCACAGTAGAGAACTTTTAAAATTGTGGGTAGGGTACCGATCTGTTAAGTCTCCAAGCTTAAGCTCTTGGACAAGATTTTTCCTGACTTCCTCCTTAATTTCCAGACTACTTTCCTCTTGAATAATAGTTGTTATTCAAGAGGATTATGTATATTTTACATGCTACATACTTTCTGAATTGTTCCTCTGTTATCTGATGGTCTTTCTGTGTATATTTATACAACTTTAAATATTAAGTGTAAAAAAAAAATCTAACATTTTCTTTTACCTTTGGTCTCTTTGATGGAAACTTCAAGCTTTTTCTCCAAGTTCTGCTTTTCAGTGTTTAGTTCTTCAAATTGCCTTTGAAGCTGATTAATTGTCTACAGTAAAAATAAAAGACTCAAATCAATATAATTTACCTATATATATATAATTTAAATTCAGACATTTATTTTGAAACTGACCATGCTGGCCTCTTCTCTTGCTTTCTTTTCCCTTTCCTCCAGAGATGCCTTCAGGTTCGTCAGTTTTTCCAGTTGCGTCTCCTGACTGTGGAGTCTCTCCATCGTTTGGGAATGGCTGCTGGCCAGACTCGTCAGTCGCTCCATTAATCCTCGATTCTCTTTGTTCTGAAGGAGAAATATAAACTCAGCTGCTGTTAAGACCAAAACTATTCATACACCTGGTAGATTGACACTCAATAAACAAGAAGTGTGTTTCTGATGGGTAATGAGGAAAGCAACAAAACCATCAATGTTAAAATCATTTATTTTTATAATTCTTTTTTTATTTGTATGCTAAAAATTATTGACGCTCCTCTCAGTTAGAGATGCGCATTACTTTGTCTTGGTCTGTTTCACAAAATTTCTGAAGTATGCAGTCGAAACTAGAGATGTACGGATATTAATATCAATATTAATATCCAAAAAAAAAAAGAAATGTGACAATGTGCCCAATCAATAAGGATTGATCTATTCAGTCTATTTCTAGGCTTCATTATTGATTTTACATTTTAATTAGAATTCCTAATTACACTTTCTGAACCATTTAAAAGAAGGTTTGTAGACGTTTATTTTTACATGTTTGATAAAGACAGTCAATCTTTTGTTTTAGCCAGTTTTACTTTTCATTATTTGTTTTACTTTGACTGAACAAATTAAATTGTGTTGTTTTTAAATGTTTGACCAAGTTTGTGAAGCTTTTGGTGCGTTTAAGAGCGCTGTACCGGTGCAGAGTTATCAAATGTAATTCTGTACATGTATGTCTAGGTTTAAAAAAAAAATTGTTTTAAGTAAATTCAGCAGTGTTTTTCTGTATCAGATTGGTATTGGCCGATACTAAACTTCAGATATTGATATCAGTATCAATATCGTAAGTGAAAAAAGTGGATCAATGCACCGAAATAATCAATAATTAATGTAAAAATCCTTATTGGCATCACAGAAATCAAAAAGTTTATAATTTATGGCCAGCTTTTGTATGTTTCCTGGTCTTTTAATGATTTGTCCTTTGATTATGCCGGGTTGTTTTTAGGTTTTAAGGCATCAATGTCGATATCACTTCCAGGTAAAATTCAATTTAGACACAAATCTGTCAAAAGTCTGAGTAACATTGAGTTTAATACTACATGCAGCAGTCTAGGATAAAATTCAAAGCTGAAATAATTTGGGAAGCATTTTCACCTGCTCTTCAATCTTCTTCCTGAGCTGCTGCACCCGGTAGGAGAGCTGCACATTAAGCACAAGGCGGCGCATGGTTTGAAAACGCCGCCGGGCCAGCCATGCTTTGGCATATTTCTGCAGAACCAGAGCTTTGTGCTCCTCCATCATCTGCAAAATTAGATAAAGAGACACAGAGCAACATATGTCACAAATCATTGTCCAGAATCTCAGATCAGACTGACAGTTTCCAAATCAGTTTCAGCATCGACTGCATTCAGTCTGGTGATAATCCACAACATTTTTGGTTGTCTTATTGTATTCTGACCAGAACCAGATCCCTTTACAACAGACTTGACTCTTTGAACATAATGAGACCTGAGCAATATGTCCTTTTAAATCATGATGTTGCCCTGGGATTTCTGTTTTACAAATTACAGTACTACTATAGCGACACTTGATAAGTTAGTTTTGTCTTATTTCAAGTGCACTAAGATATTTGCAGTAGAAACTAGACAAAAATTACTTGTTGAGATTTTGTGTTTTTGCAGTGTAACCAATGACTAACCATTGATAATGTAGCATGTGACAGATTCTAGGGATTTTAAAATAAGTTAAAGAATAAGATAAATGTAACAACATGGCATTTAATTAAAAGTTTTGTGCTTTTCTGCCAGACAGTGACAACTACTTTGAAATAATTTTCTTCTGAAATCTTTTTAAAAACCTGCCAAATGTTGTGAAAAGCAGCCTAAAATCTTCGTTTCTTTTCAGAGTGTTGTGTGTGTTTAAAAGCAGCCCAACTGGGGGGAAACCTGTCCAATCTGGCAACTTTGCCTCAGCTACAGACCTTCTTGTAGCGTTTTCTGGCCATCCATCCTCTGGTGAAGGCTTGGATGGTGATGGAGGCCATTTGGACGACATGGTAGATCTGTCTCATGCAGTAACCTCTCCAGTGTCTCTGGATCACCACAGCAGCCCAGCCCTGCTTCAGTGTTTCAGCGGTCACCGTTTTACTGAAAGTTTGACAAACGATTGTTTAGCTTTACAATGTAGTGCCGCAGCAAAACTCTGCGTACTGTGACGAGCCCTAACCGGATCGTCCTCTTCCCTCGGATGTACTGCTGGAGGATGACGGCCGCCTCTCGTATCCTCAGGTATTTCCTCCTGCGGCTCCATCCACGGACGTGTTTCTGAATCGTCACGCAGGCTCCTCTCAGTCGATCCAGACGCAGCTTCTCCAGATAAGCTACCTGTCCAGCACGAAAGAAGATCTTTGTATGGCCAAACTTGTACTGGTTGGAGTCCTGAAGATGAAGACAAAAGACACATAATGTCTTGCAAAAGCAAAAACCAAATGGTTTAATAAAGCTGTAAGTGATTAACAGCAAAAAAAAAAATTATGTAAAATTTTAAGAAAATGTGGTGTGTATTTGTGTTCAGCCCTCTTTCTCTGAAAACTGTAGCAGATTAAGTAATTAAAGTCTTATCTGTGTGCAGAGGAGGGTAGAAAACCCAAAAATTATACTCAAGTAAGAGTAGCACAACTTCAACAAGTAAGAGTAAAAAAGTATTTGGTAAAAAGTCAACTCAAGTACTGAGTAACTGATAAAATTATCAGTCATTTAATATTTCAAAATTACAGAATCAGACGGACCAAATTACAAAGTTAAGTAGGAATTTTGGTATTCTAAGTATGAAAATGACAATAATTTGTATAAGTAACTAAAAATAACAAAATCAGGAACATAAAACTTCAACAAAAACTGCAGGTGTCTGTGTCTGGTGAGTGTTTGGTTAAAACATGTTTGTTTTCCATTCAATGTGCAGAAAATCCAGAAATTTTACTCAAGTAAGAGTAGAAATACTTCATAATAAAATTACTCAAAAGTAAAAAGTACAGGGTAGCAAAAGTACTCCAAAAAGTATATATTTTTAAGAAAGTTACTTAAGTAAATGTACTTACTACCCTACTGTCTCTGTGTGTAATTTAATCTTTAAAGGTGACCTAATATGCTGTAATTCAGCACATTTATGCCTGTGTTTAAAAAAAATAAACATTTTAAGTCAATTCATTGCTGTTTTCTGTATTGCATCAGTATCGGCTGATACAGAAAAAAAAGTGGATCGGTGCATCTCTAATTGAAGCATGACGAAATGTGAAAAAGTATCAGGGTGTACGAATATTAACTCTCATACTGAGAAACACAGAAAAATTAGAGCTAACCTGAATCAATCTCTGCAGGACATTTTTGCAAGTTTGTTTCTTGTCGCTGAAATCTGCCTCCACGTGTGACATCAGGATGCTGTATCGGCTGTAAAACTCAATGTACGTCCACCTGAAAAACAAAGAAAACGAAAAGATTTTCCAGGCAAAGCATTTACGAACATAAATGTGCTGTAAGTTACACAAATAGAGTCACCTGGACGGGTAGCTCTGTGCACTGATCCGAATAGTCTCAAGCACTCCGCAGGCCCGCAGCTGCTGCACCACTCGCCCCGAGTCATATCTAAAGCAAAAATAACAAAAAGAAAACAAAAATAAAATAATGTGGAAAGTTTGGTGAATAAAGAGCTAAATATTCCAAATACAATTCCACAAAAACGTACTCAAATGGGAGTTTTTCATCGTTAGGCTTTATGCAGCGCACATAGTGAGGGGTGGTGGTGTTCAGCGTTTCCATCAGTAAAGACAAGGAGCTGCGAAACTGCATCAAATCATAATGTTCAGAGAAAAAAAACAAAAACAAGAAACTTCGTTTATTCTAGATAAATGGCAAAAACTCACCTTATCTCCCACTGAAGTCCTGAGCTGCTTATTGGCTGGTTTCACAGAGGGCCTGGCTGGTTTAACTTTGACGCCTTTACTGGCCGTTCTGCTCTGCTCCTCCTCTTGGAAAAAATGTGCCAGAAAGGAAAACTGATAACAGGCGCAAACAGAGGAAATGTGTTAAAACGTGGAAAAACAGCTGCTCTGCCTGGCTTGTGTAAGACTTTCTACATGTTTTGCAATTATTATTTATAAACTTAGATCACCTTACTGGCTCTCATCGTGTCCACCAGCTCTTCATAAAGAGCGTCTCGATTCTTCTCAAGAAAACCTCGGCACTGATATTCCACCTGCTCAGGAAACAAAGTTTAGATTTAAAAGAAAAAAACGGCCTTCATACCTCAGGAAAGTAGCAAGAAAGTACAGAAATCATTCTGCATAATCTTTAAAATAACTCACTGTGACGATAATGATAACCGATGATCCTTACCAGTGGAGCTTTTTTTGATCAGAAAACGACCAGATTCCACCACTAAACACTTACACAGGCATTAAAAAGGATATTTTGGGCTGCAGAAAACAAATTTATCACTTTATGACCAAAATATCTTGGTTTTTGAAAGTTAAACAAATGGAAGGTATTGCTCGTCACTTTCCCACAAGCAAACTTCCACCAATACAACTAATTTAGAAAATTTCTAAGATTTCTATAAAAGTTTGACAGCTATTGATGAGAAGGTCGTTAGCATGCTTGTTAGGTGGGAGATGCTTAAGGGATGAACCCAGCATGTGCCGTGTCATTTGTTGTAATTGTAGTGACTTTTAGTGAAATAAAGTAAATATTTTTTAGAAATCTTTCAGCAGAAATGTATGTTATGTTGTGGTTTATCGACAAATTACGGCACTCCGTATTCATCCTGTTGCCGCTTATGCTCGTCTGCAACATAGCGACAGTAAAAGTTGGGATAAAATGCCAGAGTCTTCTGAGTGTTCATTACCCAGCTGATGTATGCATAATCACAATACAATACTTTGATTTTTTTTTTTTGAGTTCTGCAACTAAAAACTAACCAAAGTATCAAGAAGCAAAAAGTATTACTAATAAAAACTAAACTGAAACTGGACAATATTTAGCTGAGAAAATCTAGCAAACCAACTCTAACAACTGACTAAAACAAACTGAATTAGATAAACAAAAACTCACAATGAGTACAGAGCTAAACTGGTACAGAGCTTTATGCTACTTGAGGGAAAAAAAAAAACAAAAACACATGGACCAATCAAGATCCGACTGCCAAATTCATAAGGATAATTCTCGTGCAAATAACATTTATTTGAAGACAGACATCCTGCGACCTCTGGGTTGATTTACTCCACCTTGTCTGCAAAGTGTTGAATCACAAATGCCTCATTTGATAACCTGGGCTTCTCAAACGAAGGATTGGCTTCAAGGTAGCTGAACAGCTTCTGCAGCCAGCTCTGGTCTGTTCCTTGAGGAAACTGCAAAAGGATATTCCAAAGTCAGCAGGAGATTTAAAAGAAATAGCTTAAAAAGTCGAAAACACTTACTAGGCATTCTTCATCGAGCAAGTCGAGGATCCCCATCTTTGCTTCGATCAGGTCAATAACAGGCTGGTTATCATAAAAGTCTATCAGCGTCCAAGGGATGTCCTCCTTCATGTACTCCTCCTGCTCCAGTTTGAACACGTGCTGAAAAGGAGGAGACATAACATAAAGCTCATAAATCACAACGCTGGAGACAGAAAACCAAAATATGCTTCATACCAAGTTAAACTGCTGCTGGAGCTTTTCATTTGCATAGTTGATACAAAACTGCTCAAAGCTGTTGATGTCAAATGTTTCAAATCTGAGGAGAAGAGGAAAAAAAATCTAATGATGAAGGGAAAACAGGTAAAAAGGAAGATAAGACAGGAAGTGTTATTTGCACCCGTAAATGTCCAGAACGCCGATGAAAGCGTGTTGTTTTCCAGGAACTTGCAGCGCCGTGTTGATCCTGGTGATGATGCAGTCAAACAGGTGTGCGTAGATCTGCTTAGACAGAGCGTCTCTGCCAGCCGCCGCTCGTTCTTTAGGAACCGGCTTCACGACCGTTTCAGCCACCAGAACGATCCGGCGATTGCACAACCATCGCACCAGCTCAGCCGCGCTCACACACAGCAAGTCACAGAACGCCGCCAGGTGTGGGTCGCTCAGCTGCAACATAAATGCACCAAGCTTTTTAATTTCACCTGCTGAAATCAGCACGCATTTTATTTTGAAAAGCACTCACAGGAACTGATGACTTGTCGTCCCCAGAGCTTCTGATCTCCACATTCCCCAAATGCAAAATTGCAGCTAAAACTTTAAAAACATTTGACTGGAAGTCCTCTTTCAAACCTGCATGTCAGGCAAAAGTTAGCATCTTGAGGCAAACATAAGAAACGTAAAAAAATAAAACGCTTAAATATGAAGTGAGTTTACCCAGAAGGGAGAAGGTCTGTCGAGTCTCTTCAAACTCCTTTTTGTCATTCACACCATCTATAGTTATGTCGCCACCCATGCCGGTGTACCTGAACTCATCTGCACTCACTGCAAATCAGTAAGACAACAAAGTTCCTCAAAATATCAAACAGAAAGAGTGAAACCAACTTGTTTTTCTGTGAAAATAGTACAAAAAACATTACATTTTTAAAAAGACACAAACAAATACTGCATTAATTCTTTATTATTCAGGCTGTTAGCTAAAGGGTTCAGGTCCACTAGTAAAACAAAGTCAGCTGAGCATCCAACCTTCAGAAACAACAACTCAGGACAAACACTCACACAGCCTCAGGTGCTTGAACTCTGCAGAGTCTGCACACGAACACATCTGGTAGAATATGTGGTAATTACGCTCATTTTCTGCCTACAAAAACAATAAAGCAGAACAACACAAAAACAAACATATGAATATATAAAATATCTACAAATATGGTGTAAAAAGAACAGCACGTACATTGCCCCACACTTGACCTTTGTCTCATTTAGTCACGTTTTTATTGGGATCTTATGACAGAACAGCACAAAGCAGGAAGGGGAAAAAATAACAGGTTTTCACCACCTGCGCTTTGGTGTCGTTAAACAAAATTCAGTGCAACTACATTCCCTATGTACAACTAAAAAAAATGGCAAATAAAATTCATCTGTGTTTTAATCAGAGGAGTAGCTAACAGAAATGCATCTTCAGTTTTATTTGGCTAAGGTCACACAAAGGTTTTGCTGAAAAGTGATTTATTTTTCATACTACTAATTAAATCTGACTGCAATTAGACTTTTGAGTGAAGGATTTACATCCCCAAAGCGACCTGCATGCGCAGAAGAAGAAGAACGTAGACGTCACACAGCAGCGCTACTTTCCTGAAGTAATAATGGATGGAGCCATTTTTGGATCAATTTTAAAGTCGAGAGCAGAGAGTATCGTCGCAAGATCATATCAACACAAAGGAAGCAAATCAAAAGAAAGACTTCTTTTAAAAAATTTGTAATCATAATTTTCAGTTATTGTCTACCCTCGTCGTTTATTTCTGCTGCAGAATTATGACTCATGTCTCACATCGAAAACATAAAACACATGACTGTTCAGACTACAGACTCTCTGGAAACAATCGGATACGTATCCGATTTAGTAGAATACATGGAAGTGGCACAGATCGGATTATTTTTGGGTGAAAAGATCGGAACTGGGAGGTTCAGATTGCGGTGAAAAGTCGGATATTTTTCGCATTTGCCTGCTGTGAATGTAGCTGTAGTGTATCTGTTCCCTTCCATGCTCCAATGCTCTGCTTTTGAGTTTAGCATGAAAATATGTGAATAGGTTTAAGGGGGTATAAATACTTTTGCAAGGCTTGCATAGAGCTTTTTACCCTACCTGAAAAACCACCCTGGACTTCTCTAAGAGGTAAGTCCTCATGTTCGCTCCGATGATGCGATACCGCCTGTCAAAGCTGATCTCTGTGTATTTTCCAAACCTGCTGCTGTTGTCGTTTCTGGTGGTTTTTGCATTTCCAATTGCCTGAAAAAAAAAAAAAAAAAAAAAAGACAAAAACAACTTTGAGTAATTTTTTGTTGATTCTACATCATGATACTTCAAAGTGTCGGGTAAAATTGTACCTCTGTGATCGGATTGGAAGCCAGCACTTTGTCTTCAACCCGAGTCTGACTTCCAGACTTGCTCACAACAGCAAAGTACCTCATAGCGTAACGCGCCGATACGGTTTTGCCAGCTCCGGATTCCCCGCTCACAATGATGGACTGGTTTTTATGATTCCTGTTAGTGAAAATCAATCAATCAAGTTTATTTATAAAGCCCATTTCATCAATAAAGCAGTTCGAAGTGCTTTACATCATAAAAAAAATAAATAAATACAAAGTCATCAACAGTCATTCCATATCAAAATATTGGTTAGTGTTTCATTTATTATGCTTCAAAATCAACAATAAACTGGTGGGCTTTTAGCCTAGCTTTAAAGGAACTCAGTGTTACAGCAGTTTCACAAAATTATCTGGAATTTTGTTCCAGACTTGTGGTGCATAGAAGCTGAAAGCTGCTGCTTCTCTAAAATGCAGTTTAAGTCGCCGTAGCGTCACAGGATGCACGAGAATCAAACTGATTGAAATAGAAAATACTATGATGGACTTCTGAAACATTTCCACATAAAATCGGAAACAATCAAGCTGAATTTGAGTAGCAAATGTGAGCCGCGGTTTCACTCTGATGACCCTCAAGTCTTGATGGAAACTGAAACTGATAGCAATGATCACCTTCAGGAATGAATACGTTTGTACGAGTTGATGTCTTTTAATCAGATTGGTTTCCACGCCTGTTTATCTCTCTTTATCTCTGCTCTTTTTCAAACAGAAAGGAGTAGGAAAATAGTGCTACGATTATTATTTTGTTCTTGGCTATGTATGCAGATATTTTCTCTTGTCCTACTACTTGTTTGTTTAAAAAAAAATTATTTAAATAAATAAATATATGTGTAAATTTTGGGTGGGTGTATTTCTGTATTTCTTTTTGACTAATACAACAAATTAGCAAAACAAAAAAACTGGCCATTGCATATTGATCTAAAGCTATATCCACAGAACGTTGGACTGATTTTACAGAAAAGTCAGATGATATTCCAAGTGATTTATACATTTTGTTACCTGGCCATCTGTTTGTACGCCTCCTCCGCCACAGCAAATATATGAGGATCCATGTCTCCCATGTTCTGGCCTGAATAAGCATGAATGATTGCGTCTCCATAGACAGGGAGCTGTTTATATGGATTTACAGCGACCAGAATGATACCTGGAAAAGAGGAACCAATGAGGCTGAGCCAAAAGCTAAAGCTGGGTTTGCAATAAACATACATAATAACACACCTGATATCTTTCCACATTCTGTTATTTTACAACACTTTAAAACTTTAAAATGTTTTATTGGGATTTATGTGATGGAGTTTTTGAATTTTGCTGCTCATTCTTCTTTCTAAAATAGCTAAAACTGAGTCAGATTGGATGGAAAGAATAAAAACTTAAAGAAAACATCAATCAAACCAAAGCAGATTTCATCTGTATTCTGCCAAATTATATTAATGTGAAAAAGTTCACCTATTTATTTATGCACTAACAGTTTAATGGGTAATTTTATTACCCATTAAACTGAGTACACTGTAAAACATTTGAAGGTGGCTTAACTTGAAAATGAAAGTCCACCTGCTGCCTTGAAAATGTAATTTAAGTCGAAAATTGTTTTGGTCTTAACTCAGAAACTAAAGTTCTGATTTAACTACAAGAGACAAGTTGTCTAAATATTGTTTTTTAACTTAATTAATCTTAAATTGTGAGTTTTAACTTAATGCTGCAATTTAAACCAAATAATTATTTCACAATATGCAAGAAAAAAAAACTGCCCTCACCGAGTTAAAGAGCCACATTTCTCTATTATTTTACTGTCAATATCAAGTTAAAATAAATACTTATTTTACTTTAGAATAATTTAAATCCTTGTTTCAAACTGCAGGAACAAAATTTCTGATCTGATAATGAATTTTATTAAACATCCCAATGAATTGAGCTCAGAAACATTTAGTGTGAACAGGACATTATCCTCAAGCTTTGCTAACTGAGAATCGCATTAAAATGAACATTTGCCTTAATAAAACACAAGAGTCAGATCAACGTAACGCACTTCCATCTCAGGAGACAGAAACATGCCGCTAAGCATTCTGGGAAATAGTTCCCACTCCTGTCTTTTTCTTCTTTCAGTTTTTTTAAGTGCAAACCTAAAAACTCTAGTTTATTCAAGTCTTGGAGGTTTGACTAAATTAATAAAAAGTTAACACAACTTACTGCTGTAAGTTTATCTTTCACAAACTCACATTTAGGTTCAAAATCTAAAACTGGATAAATTTAT
>CAEGAE010007073.1:0-10513 GCA_903067095.1 Girardinus metallicus
GACTTTTATTAAACAAGAGAGAGAGAGATAGGAAGAAAAGACAAGTTTATCTCTACACACAGGTCATCTAGTTCTTTCCCCTGAGAGCGATTTCTTTCAAGGGCAGAGGGAACAATCATTTCAGTGAGAGTGGGTCAAAAAGTTTTAACACACACTGTAATAGACTCAATGTAAGAATGATAACAAATCACCATAATTCTATCATTGTGGTGTTTTGGATTTATTTTTGCTGCTGATTTTATTTGTTTAGACAGTCTTTTTCTAGAACTTCACTGTCTGTTCTTGATTGTTACTCTTAGTTCTTAGCTTTTCTATAAGTTTCTTATATAAGTTAACCTGTGATTAAAGAACACACTCCCCAAAAAATCCAAGTTTATATAACTATGTTTATGCCCACCAGCATGCAGTGTCCCTTTACAAATTACAGTTGAAACTCAAAGTTTGCGGAAAAGGTTCCTCCTCCTGCTTGTTCCTCTACACATCCACATTCAACCATAAATGTTCAATGCAAAGCACCTCAAAATGTCAGTGTTTCCTTAAAAGAGCCGGCTTATCGATGTCCTTTCATAATTAAAATGGCAACCATGAGGAAAACATGGGAAAACACCATTTCACTGTGGCAGAAAAGTGGTGTGAGCAAGGTGGAGAGTTAAAAATGTATTTGGTAGCCACAGTGAAGTAAAGTTTACACACACCATCACTGGCATTTTAGGAGACCTATGGTATGCTCATCACCTGAGCGCTTACGGGTGTGTGTATTATTGAACCACATCTCTTCTGCACTCTGGGGCAGGGAAATGTGTTTAAGTGTCAGCAGTATTTCACTGTCCCCTGCAGGTTACAGTGAAATAGTGCATCAGAACATTGGCCCTAACAATTGGAATTCCACAAATTAGTATTTCATAAAATCATGAACAGAATGTACAGGCTTTCTATTTACATACACAACTTCATTGTTATGTGTAGCCTTTGTAGCAATATGGGTGCAGACAATTACACCGATCACAACCGGACATTGTTGCAAACTGCCTTTTTGCCTGTTCTCCCACGGCGTAGGGAAATCTGACTGGTCGTGTTAACAATGATATTGCACATTAATGCGCTCAGTGCTGGCTGTGATATCCCAGACCTATGGTTAACACATAATTAGGATGTTACTTAAAGTGGCTTCAGGCAGAGAGCTGTTGATTCAACACATTTGTTGAAAAAAATTATTATAGCGTTAACATTTTAGACTTTCTATGTCGTCTTTTGTTAACCCTTGAGCGAATATAAACTGCAGCCTCTGTGTGTTTTACCAAGAGACCATTGTCTTAGTTTTAAGATTCCCAAAAGATTGCCAACATTTCCAAGTCCAATATGTTCCGTGGCATGCAAGGTGGAAAGCTCTGTTGCAAATGCATTCAGCTTGTTGTCTGATCAAGTCGGCTCCCAGACAAACTGTAATCAAGGCGGAGACAACTTTGACATCCTGAGGCAGAGAGCTACTCTTTATACCCAAAAGCATACAAATAAAAAAACCTTTATAACACAGTTGAGCTTTCTGTAGCATGAATAAACAATAAACATGCATTTGTTTAGAATACGGTAAATAGTAGTTTCTTTCTAAAAAGCATCTTATAGTTCAGCCCAAAATGATTCATACCCACAGGCCATTTTAGGTTTGACGTAATCTTTTAATTTTACCAACACAAACCTATCGAAGTCTGATTTCCACCTGAGATCTCTGCCATCAAGTACCATGTGTGAATCTATGCATGCATACTTTTTATGGCAATGTTTAATATATATCACTTACTTGTGGAACGAAGTGTGGATCCTGAATATATTTCTTTAGTTTATTGGCCTCTGTAAGAGCTCGAACATAGCAGTCATAAAATGTAGTCTTTTCTTCAAGAGACTGAGGGGCTGATTTATTTTTACACTCTGTAAACGAAAATAAGAGTTTATTTAGATACTTGTAATTGTCATGGTACATTTTTTCCTAAGATTGATCAAAGCTTTTTCCACATGAATTATTAGAGTAAATCTTCTAAATGGTAATAAGTTGAAAGTATAGAGAAACAGCAGCTCTGACGTCTGCATCCAGCAGGAACCTGTCATCGTAAAGTTCAGGACGAAGCCGAGGAGTGATCCTCCTGACGGGGGCGGGGGTATGTACATGCGGTACTCCTTTCCCACAAGTTCAACCAATGTCTTATTCACTGTGGCTTTATATGACTTTAAGTCCTCCAGTGTGAGGTTTTCTCCTGGGCAAAAAACAGTGAATTAAACTATTTCTGATGATCAGGAGAAAAAACATAATGAAAACTCACACCAGCCTTGATACATCCTGGTGTTTAATAGATATATAGCAGTCAAAGTGAGTATGGCGGCACTTACACTATTCACATCAAATCAGTTTGTTCATTTGTGATTAGATAAATGGGCCATGCAGACACAGAAAGATAGCAGTAGCACACTTTAATGACAATACCTGTAACATTGACTAAATCCTCTGCTACCCTTCCGGTGTAGAAGGCGTCCGATTTGTTGTTTGCAATCAGCTCCAAAGTGTCGGCCAGTTTCTCAAACTTGATCTTGTCTCCAGTCTTCAGCAGGGTTCCATTTTCATCTGAATATAGTTCTCTGAGCAGAGGAAGAGGAAGAGTTAAATATTTGTCCTTCATGCCTCAGAGTCAGATTGTGATTTTTATGGTCTTTTGTACCTCAGGGTCTCAGTGTTGTTAATTTCTGAGAGGTAGGAGCCCACGACTAGAGAAATATTGACTCCCTCTCTGGCCAAATCGATGGTCTCATTGAACAGTTCTGACCAATTTAGTTTTCCAAACATATTGTGCGCTAATTCATAGCCTTGAATTTCCCCTGGAACACCAATCCATTTGCTTTCTGCACAGATGGAGGAAGGAACAATGTTAGAATATTTTTACGATAGTAGTTTAGTGTTATTGGATATAGGGCAGAAAAAACAATTCCTGACATTTTAAAGCTTCAAGCATGTTGTATTTTATTAGAACAATGTCATAGAGCAAAAAAAAAGTAAGTCATAAGTGGAAACAAACTCAAAAGTTTGTATTCAACCCTGCTAAGTAAATTGTTGGTTGAATGACCTTTGAGAGACTTAAATGTTGGTTGTGTCTTCTTTGAGAAAAAGCTAAAGCTCAGTCAAATGAGATGGAGAGAATCTGTGAACATCAGTATTCAGGTTCTCCCACAGATTCTCAATCAAATTTAGGTCTGGTCTCTTTTTGGTCCCCTAATTCCTCAGTATTTACCATCCATCTTCTCATGAACTCTGACCAGCTTCCCTTTTCCAGCTGAGAAAAAAAGCATCCCTATAGCAAGATGTTCCAAACACCATATTTCACTGTGGGGATGGTTTGTTCACAGCACACCGAGCATCTAGCATACAGAGCAGACTCCCCCACTCAGCACCACCAGAGTAATAGTATTGTTATAATTAGTCTCTGAAAAGAAATGCCATTTTGGAGGCCTAAACGTATATGAAAAGGCCCAAAACCTTTGCCAAAATTGTCCCCTTGTGAAATAGTTAAAGACACACACACGCACGCATGCACACCCCCCAGTGGACAAGACAGTTGACATACTGCAGCAAGCTACCTACCATTAGCCTGTGAAGGTTTCTCAGGACAGGAGTCCAGCAGATCAGGTTTCACAGTGGACGGTGCGGTCTCCCTAGAGTTGATGATGGTCACTTCACCTTTAAAGAAATGTTCACACCATTACCATATTATCAGGAACTATTATTAAAGCAGTTCTACTTTATGGGGATTGACTGTGTGGAAGCCTTATTCATACCAGATTTGTCCATTATGGTGAAGATGGAGCCTCCTCCGATCCCGGCGCTGTGCGGGTTCATGATGCCTGTACACAGAAGTGCAGCGATGGCAGCATCTACTGCTGAGCCGCCTTTTTTAAGAATGTTTCTGTAAAATACACACTCATTATTGATGTGTGTATTTTATTATTTTTTTTACTTTTTTGTGTCAAGATGATGAACTATGTTCTATCATTTGTTTGTTGAAAATCAAAAAGTACTTTCATAAAATGATGAGTCTTTAATATTTCAATTAGGAAATGTCAATAAAACCAAATATGTAAAAAGTTCAGAATTCATAACGTTAATAATTTACAAAAGCAACAATTCTGGCTAGTTTCTTGGAAATAAAGTATTTTTATTTGTATCAAAACAAATATAGCTGCAGCAGTACTTTTGTTGTTGTTGTTGTTTTTACTTTATTAGCACATAACTCTCAAAACCAAATTATTTATGCTCAAATGTAGTTTATTTATTTATTATAAGCTGAAGGTCTGATTTTCACAGGCTAGAAAGGTCCAGAGTTTTCTAAAAAGGCTACTGTAGATACTGTATAGCATTTGCATAACTCACTGCGTGCAACAACCTATTTTATGTTGAAAATCCATAATTTCAATTAAATTATTGATGTTTCTTACATCAGTTTGGTCTGTCTGCCATAGTAGCATGTTTTGGTTGTACTGTTCAGCAATGAGTAAATCTAATCTATATCTTTTCTAGACAAATGGAAAATTTTTGTCACCTCTGTCATCTACCAGACCATTTTCACTGTGCTAAATGACTAAGCTAACAGACAACAATAGGACCAAATATTTCCAAATATTTGACATTTTCCAAAACACTCTAATTTAGAAAAAACTAGCCATTTAAAAAAAAAACATCTTGCAAGTTTTGTTTAGTATGTTAAATGTTATAAAATAAAATTGATTTGATGGTAAATAAAATTTATACAAGGAACAAATGCTGCAGCTGTCATTTAATTACATTTTCCAAATAGCATATTAAAATTCAAATATTTTGCCTGCATAATTGAAACTTCACTACATACAACTTCCAAAGCATGATCTGGCCAGCAGGGCCAAAATGGCAAAAGCCAAAACGACTTTCGCCATTTTGGCTACATCCTCAGCTGTAGTCAGCTGAGGATGATGTGTCCATCGTCATATCACCATGGAAACGTGTGTATGCTGATCATTAAACCAGAGGCAAGTCCAGTTGATAATTTTTCTGACTACTGAAGAAAAGTGTTAATTAGCACTTACAGTCCGATCTTTGAGCAGTACACGTTGTCAGCAGCCACAGCACCGTTGTTGAAAGTCCCTTCTGGGCAATCTGGGAGATTGAGGGGACTGAGGTAATTGGGCCTCTTAGCAACAACTATGATCACAATGAGAAAGATAAATGCCAGCAGCAGCAGTGTGAAAAAAGCATACACCTTTACACCACATCTCGCCATGCTTCTCTGCTCTCACTGTGACCTGTGAAGCTGAAGAATAAAACTGAGTGAGTGAAGGATTATGTATCTGGTTGGATCAAATGAAGCGGGGCCCTTCTCCACCTCCTACACTGATAAACAACAGAAAAAGAAAGTAAATGTCACAGCCAAGGGGAGGAGTGTTTCAAATGTATTTTTGTCTTGAGGAGTTTAGTTTCATTTGGTGCAGATATGTGGAAAATGTAGCTGTTTGCAAAACTCTGGGATGTTGTATGTGACTCACAACACAATTAAAAAACAACTGCATAAAACTTGTGAGGACACATTGATGTTGGCCTCTATATGTTCCCTTGCTTTAAACTTGACTATTCTTCCCTTCAGTTTTGTTTTATACAAAAGATAATTCTGTGCTCATGTCCTAACCCTTAAATCTAGTTAGTAAAACTCAGGGGATGCGGGGGTGGGGGGTGTTGCATCCCAATTCGATAGTTTATCATTGAAGGACGTCGCAAAAATAAGCAAAAAAGGTTCAGCTCCTTAAACTTCCCTTGGACTTCCTGCAGGTAAATATCCAGAGGAACAGGACATTGTTTCTCGTTTGTGTGGAAAGTTACAAAAACATGTTCATGACTGGCATGATTACTTCCTAATCCATTTTATAACTTTTCTAAACTTTATCCCTGACTTGTCCTGGTCGTCATGCTGTTGTTTGTGCATGAAAGTTACATAGCAAACTTGTATTTGTGCTGAGATGTTATTATACTTTACTTAGTATTTGCTGATTTCAGAAGGCATTTGTTTACACTGGATGCTATATTTGCAAAAAGAATCTTGAATCATTTTCCTTTTACTTCCCAAAATGCACAATTTTTTCTTGGTGTATCTCATAAAGTCCCAATAAAATACAATATAGGTTTGTGGGTGTGACATTAATAAATGTGAATACTTTTCCAAATCACTGAGCATGTATCACTGCAGGTTTCAGTGTGCCGATGTGGGTGCAGCGAAAAGCAGATAAGCTTTCAGTTTGTCCTATACTCACTAGGTCACATAGATCGTCTGTAAGATAAAGCAGGAAAAACAAGAATTACCTGCTACAGAGATAAGAAAGTGACAAACATTTGTCTGTGGCTGCCAACTACCTACTTGATTTCACTTTAAAGGTCTTGGGGCGGGACTTCAGCAGATCACTTATTTTAGGGAAAAGGCCACTGCTAATGTGGGCCGAAGCTATATTAGCAGTGTTTGTGCTAATGTTAATGCACAAACATTAACATTAATGATAATCAGAACGCCTTCTGATTTTTATTATAGCAAAAGTAAAAATCCCATGTTTACTTCGTGGCACTTGGTTACCAGAAAACTCGCTCATCTCTTAGCAACAGATTAACGACAAATATGGTTATTGTTCAACAAACATGATTTCTTCTGCAATTTTAAAATACTACTTATCAAGAATGGTGCAGTTGTGAATTTTGCAGAAAAGTGAAAATGTTTTTTTTGTTTGTTTTTTTTGGGTCATGGGTGGTGAATATATTATGAAACAGACATTAAACACAAAAGTAAAAATCTGATTTATACTTCGTAGCAGTTCATTACCAGAAAAAAACACTAATCTCTTAACATCATGTTAATAAGAAGGAATATTATTGCCTATAAAACATAAGCTCTTTTGAAATACGCTTATCTACTTATACACAGGAAATTTACAGCTGTTAAATTGTGCAAAACAAAAAATAATATGTTTACTTCGTGGCACTTGGTTACCAGAAAACTCGCTCATCTCTTAGCAACAGATTAACAACAAATATTGTTATTGTTCAAAAAACATAAGATTTCTTCTGCTCTTTTGAAATACTACTTACTACTTAAGTATTCTGCAGTTGGTGAATTTTGCAAGGAAGTGATTTTTTTTATGTCATTGGTGGTGACTATATTTTAAAACATATATACTAAGGTGGTGTCTCTGTAGTTCTAACTGGAAGCTCTGCGCTCCTCTGTAAGAAATTAGTTTTCTACCATCTTTGTAGTTCTCTACCTCTCTGCCCTCCTCAGCATTCTGTTGCTATGGTAATTAATCCTCTCTGAAATCTGTCATGTGTGAGTGAGACACAAAGGGGGAGACAAATTTATAAGCTGTGTCCGAATTGAGTATAACTGACACAAAACAGTGTCAGTTAGAATTTGTTTTGATTTGAATTTATCTCTTTTTTTTTGCTAATTAAGTTGCCATGGTTACTCGAAATGCCAACAGAAGTAATAGCCCTCATGCAGAGATCCAGCAGCATGTTTTGGTACAGTATATTGTGGGGTTGCACGCAGCAGTACGAGCCGCATTAACGGCAAAAGGAAGCGGCAGTTATTTTGAGGTGTAGCGCAATTGGTAACTTCCATGAATTGCTTTGCTATGGCAGTCCCCAATTACTAGTCAAAGATGCAAGCATCAAATTTACATAAACTGCTCCATTTACCTTTGTTCATGTTACCGCACTTCCTCTATTACGCATCCCCTGCTACTCCCCTCACCAAAACAATGAGCTGCTACTGAAAATTGTAAACTTTGCTGACATGGCACAAGTACAGATCGAAAGAAAAGTTGGAATACATGTACTACAAAAAAGTAAAATGTATTCATTTCAAAAAGAAAAATGTATTACATTATATAGATTTATCCCAGAGTTAAACATGTCAAGAATTTATTTTATGTCATTTTTATGATTATGGTTTACAGATGACGACAATCCAAAACTCATTATCTCCGGGTTCAGGTCAGTCAAGCACAGTAACACCATCGCCAATGCACCACTGGTATCTATGGCAGTGTGGGTAGGTGCCAATTCCTAACTGGAAAGTCATATCGCATAGTAAACTTGTTTATCTGTGTCTTGTTCAGTGATACTTCTGCTTCAAGAAATAACCAGAATAACAGACTAGAGGCATCAATAACCAGCTGCTTCTCCCCGTTTTCTGTCGTCAGACACAGCACAGATGTGGTCGTCCTTTTTCTCCACAGCGTTAACCACATTGTAGAATTCCTCGGACGTCTGGTTGTGCCCCAACGCTTCAAGAGCTTCAATTACGCCCTGAAGAGAAAGATGGGAAAAACGGGATGAGTAAAAGGCTGTGCAAGGTGTTCCCTGTTCCCTGAAAACAGTCACAAGCACATTACTCTGTGTAAGCCGGGTTCGAACTTCACTGTGTTGTTAGAGTCAACATAGACAACAGGAGTATCAATCGCCTCCTTGAGGCTCTTCCCAAACCAAAGGTGGTTGATGAGAGCCTGCAAGACATAGAAAACATACTGCTAGGAATGTGAAGATCGTGATGATCATAAAGACTTGTGAGGAGCATCAGATAATCCTAAATGCTCTTAGTGTGATTTCCATTTTCACGTACCGAGACCAGCCCCGTCGTGATCCACCTCCCACCACTCGCTCCAATCACCAGCGTCCTCGACTCAGACTTCAGCACAGCGGGGGCCATGGAGGAGGGGGGCCGCTCCCCTGGAAACACAACAAAAGCAATAAATGACAACACAGACAACTGCAGGTCAGTCCGACCACTGTCAGGAGAGCAAAAGGAATGATTAGAAACTCTTTCAGTGCCTGTGGATAAATGTGAGTCAGTTAGAGAAAGACATGGAGATAATCTAGATGTGTGTCATCTAGAATGATCTTTTTTTGAATGTTTCACCAAATTCTACACTGCAAACACACCAAATTTTTCAAGTTTTCTTTGGCTAGTTTACTTATTTACTTACAAATAACTTTACAGTAAGAAATAGGAGCTTATTTCAAGTTAATAATTCCTTAATATTGATTAAAAAGTTCTTGTTCCACAGACATTTATAATATGGAGAAATTGTCTTATATGTGAAATAATCTGACTGGTTGTAGGTACAACTTACAAATTGTCTGAGCTCAGGACTGAAAAAGTGGGTGACAGTGTGGGTTATGTCATCATGTGGGTCATGACTATACTGATGGTACCATCCATCTCTACAAATTGGCCAGACATTACGCTGACATGATTTTGTAATAAAAAAAAAAAAAAAAACATTAATATGACTCTTTCTCACAATTCTGGCAGGTCCACTCTTACATACATACCGCAGTAATAATTACAAATACATAGTCATTTTTTTTTTATTTTTTTTTTGAGGCTCTAGTGGCCTTTATTTGAAAGTAGCTTGACAGGAAATTAGGGATTGAGAGAGGGAGAAGACATGCGGCAAATGTCACCAGGCCGGAATTGAACCTGCGACCACCGGCACAAGGACTAAAGCCTCCATATGTGGGTTGTGCTTTTGCACCTGCGCCACCACAGCACCCCAGTCATTTTTTTTTATGTAAAAAAACATTGAAAGCCTTAAGTTCCAGCAACAAAAGATGTTGCAAAGGACTGTATTAGGATTATTCCCTGTTAAACTTTAGTAAAAATGAAAAGACATGTCATTACCAGGAGAGAGGCTGTTGGCTGTTTCACAAAAATCCAACAGCTGGCTATTGAGGAAGATTCCAGTGCTTGAAGAGTAAATGTTTTACTCTCTTTAGTATCATTTAACTGTGGTTAGCATGGCTAGCAAGAGAAAATAGATCCTAACTAGGAAAGCAAAAAATTAATCAACTGATGTTTGATGGCTTATTAGATTAAAATTAGGTCCATCCAATTAAATAATGTCTGCATTGACCTTCTTGTAGTGTTGTAGTTTGGCCACCATCCAGCAGATGGCGCCACTCGCTACCCATAAGCAGACCCAATTGTAAGAGAAATAAACATGGCAGAAACATTCCAAAACAGGAGTGAAACAGCCCAAACAGAGTTCAGTGTGGAATGTAAAATGCACTTTTCTGTTTAAAAATATAAACTCTCAACAAGCTCATTAAAGCTTAACAGCGCTAGTTCAGCCGAGCTGCATGATGAAGCAGCATCAACCTCTGAATGAAAAGTTGCTCATGTGCTAGAATATACTTTATTGATCCCCAAGGGGAAATTGCTTATTTGTTGAAAGCTACTCAATCTTAGGTAATAAATACAAAGTTTGTAATATATATATATTTATATTAATATATAAATTTATTAATATAAGTTCAAAATGACTAGCTATAAACAAATAAATAAATAACAAGCAATCACATGCAATATACACTGCCTGGCCAAAAAAAAAGTCGCCACCAAAAAATGGTCACACTCTCTAATATTTTGTTGGGCCGCCTTTAGCTTTGATTACAGCCCGCATT
>CAEGAE010007083.1:0-14446 GCA_903067095.1 Girardinus metallicus
TATATATATATATATATATATATATATATAAATATATCTGACGTTAATAAGTTAGCTGAGCAGTGTCAAGTTACTGCGGAAAACTGACGCAGAGCTTATAACGAAGGTTAGCGAAATCAGTCAGCAAACACAACAGAGCTAACTTTAACCGTCTCATGTGGATCTAAAGTACCTATCGCGAAACAACAACCGCGCTATTTGTTGTTAATCAGTTATGAACCAAACCGAACAAGTTTCTGTCAAATGTTCCGCTTCTCTGCCTCCCGCCTTCACGTAGTTGTCAGTATGAGTTTGAATAATCTCATGGAATGTGCCGACCGGGCGGGGCTTCCTGGGTCTGTATGCGAAACATGGGCTAAATTTCAAACTCCGCTCGGGTGGGAACTAATATTTAGTAAATGAGCGCACCTAAAATAACTTTCAGGATATGACGTAGTAACTTCACCCGCCAGAGCCAGCATGATAACTCACACTAGCCCACAGACATATCGGGTTTACTGGTTGGTGGCTGTATGTTCATCTGGCTTCTTATTTGCTACCGTCAATAAATTTCAAGAAGAAAAAGAAGTAGACATAATGGGCCTATTCTTTATTATTATTCACTAACCTGTAGATGTTTGCTTGGTTTGGAAGGTGGTTTGGGGGGGGAGTAGGGAGGTAAAAGAAGGAATAAATAAAAGTATTACCAGGCAATTCAACTAGATCATTATGAATAATTGTGCATACATTAGCAGGAAATAAAGGTACGAACGTGTTGTTTAGATGTTTCTTTTCACTGTTTTCTACCTTGGTGCTGATTGACGTTTTTGTCAGGTGTTTCTAAGGCTGTACTCAACGTGAATAATAAACATTTCATTAGTAGGCTAGAAGCAATTCAGATAGCTATAATAAAAAATGAAAACATTGAAATATATTAAATCCAAGATTACTGCCAGTCTCACTTTTGCTTGCCGTACATGTTTTGATAGTTTTGAATGAATACATTTCGAAAACATCTAAAATATGTAGAAGAACAAGTAACCCAAAAGCCACATTGCAAAAATGTTGGACACCAACATAAGTCTCTCTTTTACACTTAAAATCTCTACAATGTGCTGATTTCTTGAGGTAGCTAACAGTGATAAGTGATTTGCCTAAGTCAAAATATCATCTTCAGTCACATAATAGAATATATGTAGCTGTTGATGTAGGTGTAAGCAAAAGCAGGCTTTTATCAGATTACTTTGAAATATGACGTGTTAACAAACACAAATTACATGGCAGCTGAATTTGATGAAAAACAAACTAAAACCGAAGTCTCTTCGTCCACATTGAAGGGATTCTTCTATGAAATGTTCATTGAAACAAAAAATTGCAAGAGTTGATTAGCTTTACCCTCCCATATCAGTTATCAGAGGTATATTATAAAATGCTTGACTTAGTCACAGCCAGCATGAACTTTGCCCTTCTCTGTTCTGCTTTTGCATTATCGACCGTTTTGAGGCAAAGTCCATCTCATGGGTCACACAGAGACATTTTGTCACACCAAAACACCCTACAAGCAAGAAGAGAGAGGAGGAAGGCGAGGAGAATGGATACAACGTCGTCATTCTTCAAGTAAGTTGAAACTCTGCTTTGACTTGTTTCTTATTGATTGATGCCGTATAAGAGTTAGGATTAAGGTATTATTATGATTTACTGGGAGATCAGAGTCAGACATTATGTGTGATTAAAAAAAGATCTTTGCTTTTTTATTATATAAAGTCAAAATGTCAGAACTTGGGGTAAAACAACAACAAAAACATTAATGTGATTTCTTTGCCTCTCTGATTTATTGTCAGGTCCATGACAAAGCGGGTCTGGTCCCCGCCCCAGCGACCTTTCAGAATCTGTTGTAACAGAAGGGAGACCAAGAAAGGGATCACTGCAGGAACCCTGGAGGAGCTGAAAGAGAGAGTGAGAACAACATCAGTTGCCTAATAATAGCATTAATTATGATAAAATTAAGAGTTAAAGAAAGGCTTTTGATTTAAATGAACCTAAAATGAATTATTTGTTGCAACCACGACGTACAGTTTTGTGAAAAGGTTAGGACACATGTTCTGTCAACATATTTATGCAAATATATATTAAGTCTACATTTAAACTAGAGTAACAGACTGAACACACAACTTCTACTGCAGCTGTGAGTCAGTTTTTAAAATATTTCAGTGGATTTGAATGTAGTTTCCCTGCCTGGCTTAAACACAACAATTGTGCATCCCGGTTGGTATTTGCAGTTTATATTTTGAGGATTTTTGGTGATGCCTAAGCTGAGGTTCTTCCTAACCCAGAGTAATAAAACCGTCTGCTAGGTGTGCCAGGCTTTGTTGCTGACCATTTCTGCAGCATCTGTGTACCTGGTTTGTGAGGAGGACGGTACAGAAGTGGACTCCGATGAGTTCCTCATGACCTTACCGGACAACACCATGCTCATGGCCCTAGAGCCAGGACAGACATGGAAACCTCAAGCAGTAAGTCAGACGCCATTCTAGAGGCTCCTAGCATCTCTTTATATGCTAGTTTTTTTTTCCCTCCTGAACATTTCCTTCATCGGCAGCATCACTTTGGGTTTGATCCATCGTTTCTGTCTCCACAGGGTGCAGTTGTGTTAAGAAACCACGACAAGCCTCGCACCGGCAGAGACATAGCACGAGTCACCTTCGACCTTTACAAGATAAGCCCCAAGGATGTGTTTGGCTCGCTGAGCGTGAAGGCCACATTCCAAGGCCTGTACTCTGTGAGCGCCGACTTTCAGTGTCTGGGGCCCAAGAAGGTCCTCAGGTAAGTTAGTCACGGATGCTATGAAGTGGCACCTCCTCACCTGTAAATCTTTCCAAACCCATAAAGGGTGTTAGGATAATTTATTTAAAGAAAATTACAGTTGAATTATTTAATTTTCTAAACTCATAATATACTTTTCTTGGTGTTGGTAATGCTAATAAAATGGTTCTCAATAGCTCTCAAAAGTTTATGAAAATCAATCTAAAGGTTGTGACCGACAGCCTAGGAATAATGTTTGTATTTTTTTAACAATATTAGCTGATTAAACCTGGATGTTGAACCATTAAAGAGTAATTATGACATTTTCCATAAGAGCAATAGACTTTTCACCTTTTCTGTTTAACAAAAGAGTTTATTGTTGTGTTTCTAACATATTAAATGCTTGAAAAATGCATGGATTCGTTTTTGTTTTGATACGCAACACTTTTCTGAGAGTTATTAATTTCAAAATTGAGCTGGTTTTCTAGGCTTTAGGATATTCGAATTAGATTTTCGTTGACGCCAAAAAGCTACATCTGTGGTTAGAATTTCTCAATCTTACATGTACTTAGTGAACAATCTAAAGCTGAGAACTGCATGACATTGATTGTGTCTTCAGAGAAGTGCTGCGCCTCGCCTCCACCCTCCTTCAGGCCGCTGGGCACCTGCTTATCACCTCTGCGTCCATGATCCGCCGCGCCATCGAAGGCACTGAGCTCTGGCAGCCGCAGAGGGCCGAGTACGCAGCCACCTGGCATTAAGACTCTGCCCCAAAATGAAAATCTTTTGACCTGACTCCTACAATTAGACATTTAACTGGGTAACAGTACTGAAAATATAATATGATTTCCTCCTTAAGGCAATCAGAAACAACACACAATATCAATGGATGCATAATTTTGTATTTTTAATGAGTGAGTATTCATTCTTTTAGAATATCTCGAAGGTGTTGTAGATGATTGCTTTCCGTGTCACAATAAGAAACATGGTCTTATCTCAATCGGACGTGTGACTAAGCAGCGACCCAAAAGAACTTATCAAGACCTTCGTGTTTGATCTCAGGGATCTTTTGAGGCCTGAATGTTGATTACATCATTTACAGTGATTTGTGGCATTACCGTATGTCTTAAGCCTAAAAGTGAAAAACAGATTGGAGGGGACAATAGCAACAGTTAGAGCAGCACTATGTAGCTTAATAAGAAAATAAAGGCTGTATTATTCTTGATATTTTTGGAAATAATTTTGTGCAGTATATTTTTGTGAAATAATATATTTCTTGAAATGTTCTATTTTTTGGTTGATTTTCTTTGTAAATGTTTGTTATATACGGCCAAAGGTGCCACAATTCTAGCAGTCTGTCAAATAAATTTTTTAGAAATGTGGTGCTTGAAGTCAACTTACCAAATTAAAAATGTCACATAAATGAATCAAAATATGCGTAGCAATTATATGCAAGTAATTCACTTTAGTCAAAATGTTATTTCAGTAAATCAAGAGGGCATATTTACATTTGGAATGAGATCTTTAATGTATGTAGACTTAAAATCTTAAATCCCTACATAATTTTTCACTCTGCTCTTATTCTGGCATTTAGCTAATCTGAATGTTTTTTTGTTATCCTAACTGACCTAAAACAGGAAAAATGTAGTTGGATTTACATCAGGGATTAAGAAACATGAAGGTTATGTGTCATTTAATAAAATATACGTACATTTCTGCTACACTTGTTTAGCTCTGCCGTGTTCAGAAGGAAATGTAAAAATAATTTTTGAGCTGGAAAACAAACAATCACCATCTAGGGGTTTTTATTCAAAGCAACTTTTACTTGAATTACTATAATATAAAAAAACAACAACATTTGTACAGCTCAAACAAGCTCACTAACATAAAGGTGCACCTCAGCTGCAATATTTCAACACGAACAAACTTGACCACAAAAACTGGAAGTATAAGAACAAAACAAAGATTTAAAGAAAATCTTTTTCTCAAGACCTTTACTAAAAACCCAACAGGACAAACTGTTCATGAGTCAGGAGAGGCTGCTTTGCACTTTCCTTCTCAGCTTGCAATAATCCAGGCCACGCCATCATTCAGTTTCCTTCAGCAGTCTCTTTAGCAGGATGTTTTTGTATTGCCGGTACCTGATGTTGGCCAGTATCTCATTGTACTGCTCCTCCGTCATCCAGCGAGGTTTTGATTTTTTCATCGAGTAACGCCGGTCACCGAACCACTGCACCAGATGGTGGCGCTGTATGCCAACCAGTCTGGTCAGCATGCTGTACTGCTCAGCGTCGGGGTACTGGAACTCCAGGAAGGCCCTCCTTAGCATCAGCAGCTGAGACTGCGTCTTCAGTCTGCTCCGGGGACGCAGCGCTGCCCTTTCTGCCAAGAGAACTTTCTCCTGACTGGTCCCAGCAGCCGGACTGCTCGCAGTGAGAAAGTTGTTTTCAGCCTTAACGAGCTCCTTTAGTTCGTCCACTTCGGAGACGACGTTGTTTTCCTTTGCCGGTTCAGAAGACAGAGCTTCCTCCAGACAAGCCAGTGCGTCAGTGTTCTCCTCCAAGCTGCTCTTCAGCGAAGTTATCCTTCTGCCCTGCAAGTCTGCCTGGCTCTCTGTTATGGAAACGGCGGTAGAGGTTTGGGTTTGAGGCTGGAGAACGACGGAAGAAAGGTCAACAAACGGGATTTCAGCCTCGACAAGAAGATTCTCGTAGTCGTTTTTAACTGGGCTGGAGATCAGTTTTGTGTTTGCTCTTCTTTTTTTCTTGGAAACATATGCTCCTTCCCATGTGCTGGATGTTTGCTCCTCATTCTCAGATGTATCCATGTTCGCTCCTAGTTTTTCTGCTTGATCGGTGATCCACTCGACTTCTCGTTTCATTCTTTTCCTTCTCCCTTTCGACATGACCCCAATTCTTCTCCGCTCATCTGGAGTGGCGGCTTCGTTTTCTATCACTCTTCTACCCGTTTCTTTTTCCACTGGACTCTCCTGCTCCGTATTCCAATTCACTTTTCGCTCCATCAAAGACGTCTTCTTGCTCTTTACTTGGTCGTCCTTGACCCTGTCTTGGAACTCCTCATCTCCTTCCTCGTCTTCGCGATTGGAATTCAACTTGTTCCAGATCTCCCTGATGTCTTTGTAGTCCCAGCTAATGCCGTAGCGGAGCCTCTGTGCTATAAACCAAACCTTCACCTGATCTGGATGCAGGGAACAGCGCTGGGCTAGAGCATTATTCTGTTTGCGTGTCAGATAGGGGGACCTGCTGAAGGCATTTTCGAGCTCTGCCACTTTATCCGTCTGCACGTTAACCTCATTGGCATGAACCCACAACACCCTTTTATCCTCAGAGAGCAGGGGGAGACATATGCGGGCGCTCCACAGAGGCACTGTGATACCCAACGCCGATTGGCTGCCTTCAAGAGAACTGGGTGTCTGTATGGGTTTGATGTTCGTTCTGTCAGCGAGTTGCCTCATCGTAGTCAACGTCTATGCAAAGTAGACGAACAGAGAGGTTAGAAACATACAGCATGTGAACTAATTTTAGTTTACTATTTTCTGAATCAGTGGCAAAAATCAAGCTGACTCTAGTTGTCCGATTTGCTTATGAGACAGATCAACCTTTGCACAGTTCACAGTCTAGTCTGCGTAATGACTTTTAGCAATGTCAGGCTGTACCCATCTGGTAAAGGAGACGGCTAATTTTAAGAGAAAATTACAATGTGAAAGATTTATGTTTCAGCATCTTTCAGCTTTTGCTCACTGTTTGACACTCATCTGTGCTACAAGTAAAGTCAAATTAAAAAAAATAAATTCATAGATATATTTTTACTTTGAGTTCTGAAAAGTTAAGTTGTTGAAAGTGGTCCAGACATGTTATTTAGTGCCACTTATAGTATGTTTGAATATGGAAGGATGAAGGGATGGATTGAGTTATTTATGGATGGCTGGAACATAAATTAATAAGCAGATGGATGGACAGCTAGATGATCAATGAATATACATAAGTATGAGTGGACAGTTCGACAGGTTTATGGGTGAACAGACAGACGGATGAAGCACTGATGGCCGATTACAAATAGATGGATGCAACTTTTAGCGAGTGGATTAATAACACGTTATTTCCATACGCATGGAAGCCAGAAAAATGTCAAAATCAGATTTTGCGACTCCCAGACTATAAGGAAACCTGTATATTGATATGAAAACGTGTATTTGAGGTCGAAAAGCAGAAGGGTTTAATATCTACCCACCAAAATACGTTGGGATTATAAGTACAACGGCGAAGAAAGTGAGAAGAAATTGAGTAGTAGTTTGCTTCAATAGTTAATTGTATTGTTTTTGACCGCAGTGTTTATCCTAAAAACAAATCTAATTGAACCAACATCATGTTAGTTATCCATAACTACTAACAATATCGCATATTTCAGCCAATTATTTAGTCTGTTAGCTGGAGCGCGGGCGAATTTCAAATATCATTTTAGCTAGCCGAAGCCTCGTTAGCTTTAGCCAGTAACGGCTCTCCGGCGAAGATCTGAGTCTCCCAGCATTACCTGCCCACCTTTACAGAGCCACCCGTGAGCACACAGAAAGTTGGTCTTACCTATTTGTTTTAGGCTGGATTTTCTACTTCCTTCGACCGGGTCAAACCAAAGTGGGAAAATATGTCCTTTAGCTCCTGCTAATCTTTTAAACCACCTTAGAGATTCGTATGATCAGCAGCAACTGGGATGTCTTCTCACCAGACGCAAAATCAAGTGAGCTAGTGCTGCTCACATTGTAATTTTATTTTAAAATAATCATTCTTTTGAAAGGGAGCTAAAATTCTTATGGTCAGTTCTCCGCAATATCAAACAGTTAATGTCACAATGTCATTATAAATATAAGTATTGACTTTAACACCGTAGAAGTTGGTCTTCTAAAAATTAAGGTTAAATCAATTAAACTCTTCAATCTACAGGAAAAACATTCAAACTCCTTGTGTTTTTTCCCCCCATTTTGTCACTTCATGATGTACTTTTTACTTTATTTTATGTAGCAGCTCAGATGGACACAACATCAAATATTTTGCAAATGAAAAGATACTTTGATATATAAAAAAATAAAATACATCTATTTGCTTCTGAAGTTACATACTACAACCACGTCTTTCATGGAAGAGTGGTAAGAAAAAGGTCATTGTTGAAAGAAAGCCATGAGAAGTCCCATCTGCAGTTTGCAACAAGCTGGGCCACAGAAACCTGTGGAAGAAGGGGTTCTGGTTACATTTCACAACATGCAGTACCTTGTGTTGGACTGTTATATAACATCCTACTCGGACACAATGAGAGTTGTGGCTGCACATGTAAAAAAATATGAAGAGGTATTAATAGTTTTGAAAGACACTGTATTAGACCTCCAGAATGTTAATATTATATTCTTTTGAAAATGGTTTTAGTAAAAAAAAAAACAAAAAAAACAAAACATATACAGTGCTTTAATTTTAACTAAATGTATATTTACAGTATTTTGTTGACTATTCCACATCGATAAGAACTATAAGTCATTTTTATAACCAAAGATACCATTGTTCTTTTGTACTGTTGTTAAGCAATAAATTTTTTTTATCAGTGTGGGTGGATTATTAACCAGGAAATAAAAGAGCTCATGACTTAACTGAGGGGAGTTAGACACGTTAACCTTTTTGAGGACACTTGCTTCGGGATATTGTTTCAAACAGCTCCTTCAAGGATCGTCTTGCGAACATGTCTGATGAAGTTCAGAAAGATTCAGGCAGCATTCTGTGTGATATGTGTACAGAGGACAGGAAACCAGCACGGAAGACCTGCATGAAATGTGAGATCTCCATGTGCGTCCAGCACCTGCAGGCCCACCTTACCACACCGGTGTTACTGCAGACTCATCCTCTGACTGAGCCCATGGCTATAGATGGAAACACCAAATGTCCCCAGCATGAGAAGCTCATGGAGTACTACTGCCTGGATGATAAGACCTGTGTGTGCGTTTCCTGCGCCATTGAAGACCAGCACCGTCTTCACAACATGAAGACCTTCTCCACGGCCCACAAAGAGCTCCTGGAGAAGCTGAAAGCTGAGCAGAAGGACTTACAGGTGAAAACTGAGGATGACAACATGAGTCTGGAGAAGTGGGAGAAGAGTGAAAGAGAGAAGCTGGCTCACGGCAGCGTGCGTCTCATTGAAGCTGTGACTAATCTACGGGACATTTCTCTGACTAGTGTCCAAAGTTCAGTCTCTGCTCGAATGGTGTCCATCAGAACCAGCAGGAGCAGCATGCAGGCAGCCCAGAACGAGAAGGACACCTTCAGATTCCTGCAGATGTACTCCCAGGTGAACCAGGATGTGGAGAAAGCCAAGGCTGTGGATCTGAGGAAAGGCTTGGAGCCGGGCCTCCATCGGGACAAACTGGTTCTGGAGATAAGACAGAACGGGGAGAAGATGGTGAACCAAGCATCCAACTTTTTAGAGTCATTGTTGACCCTGGTTGATCCTGAAAGCCACCAGGATATCAATGCTTCTTCAGACCTGATCTTTGAACCCCAGACTTCCAATTTCAGCATGTCCCTGTCCAAAGACAAAAGGACAGTTTTCTATAACAGCTGGATGGGTCAATGTTCTGGTGTTTTTCTAATCCAAAGCACCCAGTCAGTTCCAAACTATCAGAGATGGATCCTCAGTCTTCCCGATGAGGGTGATTGGATGATTGGTTTGTGTGATAAAAAGTCTGCAAATGACCTAAAGAATGGACCGGTCTATGGACTAAACTGTGAAGGTAACCACCTGAGCTGTGTTAAGAATGATGCACATCCTGGTACGTCAGTCAGTTCAGTGACCTCTGTCAAGTCTCCGGTCCTCAGATCTGAGAAGAAGAATGAAGTGACAGACATGCCCCGACCTGAAATGGTGGAAGTGTTTTGGGATGTCAAAGACTCCAGGCTGTCATTTTTTAGCAGAACTGGACAGTACCAGAGAGAGGAAATAGTCATAATTGAAGCAACACGCAAGAAATGGGAGCTGGTTCCTTTTGTTAAGTTGGGAAAGGAAAATACCCAGAACACCTCCCAGCAGCAATGGAAATGCTCTTGTGGCTACAGCAACTCTTTCAGAAGTTTAATTGACAGGCACCACCAGTCTTGCCAGGCAAGTTGTCCCCACTGTGGAAAAATATTCAGGGACCTGTTCGTCACAGAAATTGTTTGTGAGCTTTGCTAATTATTTGTAACATGATAGTCATGACTTTTATTGCCAACTAATGAGCATTGTGTGACCTGTGGTTGATGGTTGTTTGTGAATATATGAACACAATTACAGAGGATTTTGAAAGATTTGAATCTTTATGATACTTTTCACTGTAGTCAGTTCATCATTAGCTTGATAAATAAACACTAATTTGGTTTGGGATTTGCTTTTCACGCAGCCACATTAAACAAATATGTATTCTCCATTCTATCAAATTAATCTTTGTCTCCATCTAATGGTTTTAAAGGCATGTATGCAATTTACTTTATAAACAATGTAACTGCTTCATTAAAGAATAAAATCAGAGAAATGCTGGTACGTCAAATGTTTTATTGACTCAGTGTGAAAGAAATATTTGGCAGTTTTATTATACAATGTGACACTTTATACAGCAGAAATATCCTACACATGTAGTAAGAGATGAGAACAGTTTACATTTTCTTTCAAAATCAAGTACTCAACTATATTTCTCTTCCTTTTGTTTCATTTTATTTTATAACTTTCTCTATAGATTTAGAAAAATGATGGTAATATCAACTTCTGATAATAATGATACAGCACAGCTAAAATTATGATATAGAGGTGTTTTTTTTTCAATACAGTTGCAGAAGTAGACTGCCTTAGTAAACCAGAATAGAATTATGAAGTCAATTATAGTTGATTTAAGACAAGAAATTATAATATATTGGGCCAAACGAGGCAAACAAAGGATCTGTACAAGCAGAGTGATCTCGCCATATTGGAGAAATGTTACTTCCTCGGATATGTTATTGAAGGTAAAATAAGATTCAATTTGTCTTACTGCATTCACATGCCACAAAGTTCTCAGATCAATAAATATGTACCTGTACAACAGATCCAACAGTTTATAAGCAAGTGGATGCATGAAATCTACAACCGCACAACCTTTTGATTTACTTTATAGAGTCAGTTCATACTTGGACACTGGAACAATTTTGCATTGACATGTCAGCATCTGCAAAAGAACAGGGGTCCATTAAAGCTTAAGGAGATACAAAACTTAAGTTATACGTTCAGGTGAAGACTATTTCTTTAACTAAATAGACAGAGAAAAAATTAAACAATGTAAAATATGTTAACATAAAAAACTATAGTCAGGGTGGACTTCACACTTCACATCATAGCAGCTTGGTCTAAAAGATGGCTGTCCTAGTGCTCTTTGTAATGGCAAACTTTGTTTTTCAATTAATCAGTCAATCAATTTTATTTATAAAGCATCCTTTATGCTGGAAGCACATGTGGAGGGTTGCTTCTGGGAAGTTGTTTTTCTGAACTTGGTTTGAACCGTCCAAGGTCACAATCTGCAGGTGCAAATTGTGAAATAAGCTGATCTATGGAGCTGCCCTCCCCTTTCTGTAAGAGGGCTGGCAGATATTAAAAGTGATGTACTTTCATCTTATTCTTCACTCTCGAATAGCAAGAGTCACAATTTGGTCATTTTCTTCCTCTCTAACCATTGAATAAAATAATCAAAATGTATTTTTATTCATTTTTGATTGACTTAGTATCTCACCTTGGGTAAGATTTATTTATTTTCATCTTCCTGGGTCTAAACGACCTGAGACCTCAGCTCTTATAGAAATTTACGAATTAGCTATGAACATGAATATGTATATGAATATGTAAATAGAGGTGTGACAGGGTAAATATTAATGTATACCTGAGCATGGGCGGAAATCCCAGGAGGCTCAGGAGGTCTGGAACCTTCTAGACTTTTCCCCAATCTCGGAAAAGTCTAGAATTATCCCCCTCAAAAAATCAATGAAGAAACACTTGCATTAAAACAAAATTAATATGAAAAGGCAAAAGAAACAAAGAACGAAATAAATCGGTCATTTTTCTAAGAAAAAAAAATCAAGGATGACTTTTTAGGTCCCCCCTGCCATTGTTAGAACAATGGTTCAGTCCAAAGTGTAGGAGGAGCAACAGCAAGGTGTACTTGGCTGCACCTGGTTGGCAGAGGGCTGAGCTCCTCTTTAGAACTACAGTGATGGCGGAACTCTCAATATCTACAGAAGAGGGCTGAGCAGAATGTCTGAACTACAGAGACACCACCTTGGCTATTCGGTCCTAAAATCACAATCACTTTGGACTGTCAAAATAAGAGCAACACGTATCCTACAAATTAAAAGCCTTCACATTTTTCACAGGGGTAATTGCTGTTTTGGGCGTTATATAGTGTAACTACTGTTACATGTGGGATTAGTGTGGCTTACTGAAAATTTCAAAAATAAACGCCTCAATGTTCCTCCCAGGTTAGTGCACTGCCTCACAATTTAAGTTGTTCAACAATCTGTTTCCAAATCCACAAATTCTGAGGCGTTGGTCCTTTCCCTAACCTTTCACCTACTATCTACCTCCAACACAACATCAGTGATCTTTAATTGCAGTTATACATTTTACATCACTTCAAGTTTAATGTCAAAATCACATCTATAACTTTTTAGCCTCTCTGATTTAGCATTCATTTATAATATTATGACCATAACTTGTTAGATACTATTATTATAATCATAAGGTGAGTTATTACAGGCGTTCTTCTGACAAGAAAACAGGAATAATCTATTATTCTAATTATTTGATAATAAGTTAGAGTTGTTTATTCTTACAAGTTAAAACAACATTAATACAAGTATTTTACTTTGAGTCTTATTAATTTACTCAAAATGTGTAGTCTTCATTCTTTAAAACTTTTATGCTTTGAAATAAGGAACAGTCTCAACTAATTTTATAACTCTGAAAGCTGGAAACCTACATCCTCTTTTTCAGGAAGCCTGCTGTTCCTGTTTCATGACACACTCTCTGCCTGACTATGATTCCTTCTGATTAGATAGAAAAAGAAATAGAATTAGAGCAAAGTTTGCATGACTTTTAAAACTGACAAAACACAACAAACTCTACCTAATTGATTTTATTGACGTTTGAGTCTACTGTTGGGTCTAGATGTTACTCGTGTGATTAATTTTAAAGGTAACTTTATGTATTGTTACTATTAAACTACAATCTCCGGCATGGGGAAGTGGGATGTGCTCGGGTTTTCTTGACAGCTGCTAAAGTACTGCTCAAACAAATATGTCTGTAGATGAACGTTTTAAAAAGATTAAATCTAGCAGAAACTGAAACCAGTGAAATATAAATGCCAATCTCCTCCTCCTCAGTGTCACAGTGGGTGTACCCTCAAAACCTTCAAGAATGTTACTTGGCAGTCTAGCTACAGACAGACCTAAGACTCGCATAAAACAAAAACAATGTCTCCTGTTTGGAAAATTTCACATATTGGTTAACTTTTAGTCAATAAGAGGAAAAAGAAGTAGAGAGAGTAGGACAAGAATTACTTTATTTGAATGCTCTGAATAACACTGCAACAAATTAAACAAGACTTCCTGTATTTTATACAGGAAGTCCTGATGACTAGAATTTTTTCTAACCACCAGTGTGGGCGGGTTACAAAGCACCAAAAGAAAAAAGAAAAAGACAAACTCTCTCAGCACTTTCAAGAAATTAAAGACACTTTGACTGATTCAGGAAGACTTCCTTCAGGATCCTTAAAATGAAGCGAGGACACAAAAGCAAAAGTAGCTCTTTTGAGGATCTTCTTGCATTTGAGAACATGTCTGACGAAGTTCAGGAAGAATCAGGCAGCATTCTGTGCGATATGTGTACAGAGGACAGGAAACCAGCACGGAAGACCTGCATGAAATGTGAGATCTCCATGTGCGTCCAGCACCTGCAGGCCCACCTTACCACACCGGTGTTACTGCAGACTCATCCTCTGACTGAGCCCATGGCTATAGATGGAAACACCAAATGTCCCCAGCATGAGAAGCTCATGGAGTACTACTGCCTGGATGATAAGACCTGTGTGTGCGTTTCCTGCGCCATTGAAGACCAGCACCGTCTTCACAACATGAAGACCTTCTCCACGGCCCACAAAGAGCTCCTGGAGAAGCTGAAAGCTGAGCAGAAGGACTTACAGGTGAAAACTGAGGATGACAACATGAGTCTGGAGAAGTGGGAGAAGAGTGAAAGAGAGAAGCTGGCTCACGGCAGCGTGCGTCTCATTGAAGCTGTGACTAATCTACGGGACATTTCTCTGACTAGTGTCCAAAGTTCAGTCTCTGCTCGAATGGTGTCCATCAGAACCAGCAGGAGCAGCATGCAGGCAGCCCAGAACGAGAAGGACACCTTCAGATTCCTGCAGATGTACTCCCAGGTGAACCAGGATGTGGAGAAAGCCAAGGCTGTGGATCTGAGGAAAGGCTTGGAGCCGGGCCTCCATCGGGACAAACTGGTTCTGGAGATAAGACAGAACGGGGAGAAGATGGTGAACCAAGCATCCAACTTTTTAGAGTCATTGTTGACCCTGGTTGATCCTGAAAGCCACCAGGAT
>CAEGAE010007085.1:0-23876 GCA_903067095.1 Girardinus metallicus
GATAGTAACACTGCTGTTATGTTAGATTTACCAATGTTTTATTTTATCTTTTTTTATCCGATTACCCGATTAATCGTAAGAATAATTGATAGATTACTCGATTACTAAAATGTTCGTTTACAACAGCCCTATAGTGAATACAAACTCTTACCTATTTATTGTCTATGTTTCTACTTATGTTTGAAATAAATCAATAATCTAAGCTACAAATAGTTAAAGAACACTCAGCTCACATCTGTGCACGCTGTAACTTAAAAAACAAGACTGATAAGAGAAAAAGTGGCATTTTTTCTAACATAAAAAACAAAGTACCGACTTTCAGTGCAGACTGTTGTGTTAAATCTCTGCAAACATCATGTAGAATTACTTTAGAGGGCAACTGTGTCCTTGTCACAGTATTTTCAAAAGACAGTAATGACACCCAACTGATATTCCATTTAATCTACTCTAATCTTATTAGATCTGTTTTTACTTTAATATGCAAAATGTTTGCCCTGCAACCCTGTCTGTAGAAAAGCGAGTTCATGACGTCGAGGGAACTTAATTTCTCAGATGTTGTTTGTTTTGGCTCCAAATATAGCGCCATGAAAACAGTTTTCTCGCTTTGTTCCCATCAGGAGCTCAAGACCCACCAGCTCTAAAGTGTGGCTTCTAAGTCGCAGTGAAAAACCTTTGCTTCCGTTTGTTTCCAACAATCAGCCGAAGCATCTGTTGGTATGGGTTGATCAAAGTTTAAGTCAATCCGAGTTTCTGCACGAGTGTGTGCACGTCCGACCAGATGTTCATTTTTTTTTCCAGAGAGGTTTAAAGGGACTACTCATTAGCTTCCACCTGCTACGATGCTTTCACAGAGAGGCAGCTTTGGGAAGAGACCAGGATTCCTCGCTTTCATGGCCGTTCCTCAAGATCAGTTTTTAATTTACTGACAGTAAAGCTAATATCTCACCCAATTACACAGCAACTGATTCCTAATTGACTCCCGAACTTTCCCTACGGTTGACTGGGCACATGGATCTACTGTAGGTGCTCCAAGGTGTATGCACCCTGTGATTATGTTATCTCTAAAAGCAGAGGTGTATGTGAGGTAAGCATCTGTCAGCCTTTGAAAGAGACTGCACAGAATAATAATAAAAAAAAAAAAAAAAAAACACCACAAGCTTGTCAGTTGGTTTGCAAGTCTGGTGTCAGCGAGTTCAGAGTAAGAAAACAGTAAAATACATAAAATAATAATAATTAAAAAAAACACAACACTTACAGGTAGGAGGAGGAAAGAAGAGACATAAATACCTTTAGCAGCAGCTAAAGAGCAGAGTGCCAGGGTAGACCCAGACATCAGGACAGGCAAGGTCAAAGTGAAACGAAAGACAGAACATCACAGAAACGGATAGAGGAACAAACAACAGAAATCAACACATATATAAGCTGAGGATGCAAGAAAGATCTAAAAGGCTGCACAAAAACTAGGAAATTGTTTTGCTAATATGGCAAAGCTTTAACTCTTTTTATCTACTTATGTACTTTTTATTTTTTTAATAGAAAATAAGATTTTTTATGAGATTCCTTATGCAAAGAGTATTCTTTTTTTCAAATATGTTCATGCTGAAATCTAAATTAAGCAACTATTGGGAAAAAAAACAAAACAAAGTAAGCTGGAATCTTTTTACAACTATAAACTTTGACATTTTTGGCAGATAAGATTAAAGAAAAAGCGAGAAAATAGTGGAGCTACAGTCAAAATTTTATGACATGTTGATTCTAAGTTGACCCTCACCAGGCTGCAAACGTATCGAATTCAACTCTCACATGTGCAAAGGTACAAAACTGCTTTCACACCGTCATTTTTTCTTTATGTATTCAACAAAAGGTTTGTTTCTATAGGATGAATTGGGGAAGTAGCAGCAAGGAGCTGCTTCTAAAGCCAATATCCCTGTGACATCAATATAAAAGCAGAGATTTTGGCAGTTTTCTGCTTCAGTGCGTGTACTTATATGTGTGTGATAACACAAAGCCAAGCAGGGAAAAAAAACAGGTATAAACTTAGAGAAGCAAATGCTCCTGCCCAAAACTTTTAAAAGACCGATGAGGCCATTTCCAGACTATCTGAAGTCCATAACTTTACAATTCTCAAGAAGTAAATATTTAACACATTTATTGATCGTTAAAGGGGGAGACATCACATGCATTCAGCCCAATCCATCTTTGTATCAATAATGATCAACATCTGTCCCTTTTGAAAAAACTAACAAAGAAATTGCAGCATGATGGTGCCATCACCAATTTAAACATTGTGATGGCAGGATTAATCTTTCTGCCAAAAACAGCAAAACTCTGAGCTTCATTCTCATCTGATGGAACTTCTCTTCAGCTATAACCCCAACCCGTCAGAAGTTTTTATTAATACTTGGATTAAATTGCACACAGGAGGAGTAAGCACAAATTCTCATTCACACTATTTTTTTTTTTCTCAGAAAAAAATTTCAAAAATAATTTCCTTTCCACTACATAATTATTAACTGCTTTTATTGGTATGTTAAATAAAAACGACTGAGATTTTTGGCTGTAATATGACAAAAATGTGGAAAAGATTAAAAGGCGGGTGAAATTCCTGCTTCAGGAAAGTGAGGCTGGATGGCAGATTAGACTCCAGGGATGGGCAACTGGGGATTTTAAAGCAGATTATGTGGTACTTATACTCTTAGTAGGACCATGGAGCACTTAACGCTCCTTAGGAATAGCTTTTTATACAGATTAAATACTATAAATCTAAAATAACACTTAACCAGCTCCAGATATCTTATTTCGGGATTTTCTTTAACTCCAACACAATGACTAATATTTTTTTTTTTTATAAATGTCAGAAGTTACACATTTGTTTTTGTGCAGTCTTCAACACAGAAAATGAAAAAAAGGATTAAAAACCTAGACAATCTAAAGAGTGAAACACGGAAATAGTAAACACAAGACAAAGAGATCATCTGTAAGAAGAAATTCTGATATCAGTGCCTAATAAGCTGCTGAGGGAGAAACAGGACTCATGCATCTCCCCTCACAGAATATGACATCTGAAGCTAATCACTCCAGATTTATTTACTATTTACACAGCAGCAGTTATTTACTATTCATGCCACATTAGACACTTCCTGGCAGAGAGTTTGAGCGATAGCACACAGTTGGACTCGTGTGATAACAAGCCTACCTTCACCATGCCAGTGTTCTCTGAATTACTGTTCATCATGTCGTTAAAGGATGTGAAGAGGCTCCTCAAGGAGTCCATGAATTCGGCCTCGTCTTTGTTCTCGTAGAGCCTGCGAGGAGATGAAGCAGCGGGTTAGTTTGGCAGACGATCGCGGGGGCCGCTGTTTGTTTCAGCCCCCGCATAAACAGCCCCACCTGCGCTGGGAACGACAGGAGTCTGATGCTTCACTGTTAAATCATTAAACATTGTCAGCAGAGAAGCCCACATGTGCGTTATCAATGCAAATACTCTTGGATCAGAACTCACAGACATCACGCCTGTTGCCAGATGGATTAGCATTTAAAACCTGACAAGACCCAGAAGCCCCTACCTGCTGTCATGTGGAAACAGAAATCTGAAAAATTTAAGATCTATGCTCATATCTCTCCGGGAATACCAGTCAACAAACAGGAGAGGAAATATCTGTGTTCATTCTTTGCTTTCTTATCTACAGCTGAGCGATTCACAATACACACTATGATATATTTAAAGCCTCTCATTTGTGTTGCTTGTGATGATTATGGCATAGAACTGGAACTGAGTAACAGTGATCTAGCTTATGCACAGTGTTCTACCACATCTTTCCGCTCCACTAAACTTTCCATTAAAATGCTTTTGTACCGTTTGCTAGACAACTATAAAGTCAGCAGTCTGTTAATTCAATTCAGTTCAATTAAAAAATATGTCATTGATCCCAAAGGGAAGTAAAATGAAACCCAAATAACTTCAAAGATCTGTTGTGGATGGTGATGCTCTAGGAAGAAGGCTCTCCAGCACCAGTAACTCTAGCGACAAATGAAGCCTCTGACTGAAAACTGGTTCTGTATGATTGTTCTGACATGCTAACAGTTCATATTCTGTCATGATATTTCACAGTAACATGTCCTGGACAATACCATCAGTTGTTGGCAATAACTGCTAATACACCCATTTGCTTCTGCTGCTACTCTTTAAATCTGGCCATATGGTTGGAAAGCAAAGCAAGCGGCAGAGTCAGGGATATGGTCATTGACCATCTGTTTGTGTGTGTATATACACACACATATACATATGTATGTATGCATCGATAAACTGAATGTTAGGTTTTTATCAGCTGCTGAGAAAAATCATCAGCATATAAAATACATATATCTGTCTGTATTTAATCTTTTGGAATTTCTTTCTTCCTGAATTACTGAAACAAATGAACTTTTCAATGATATTCTAATTTACCGAGCTGCACTAATGTGTTCCTTCTGCTGGTTTGTTATGGGAAATGGTGTTAAATCCACAGTTTGTTTGTTTCCCACTTACAGAGCTCATAAACCTTCCCAAACTGGTGATGAAGTGGGAAAAGCCAAAGCTGTACTTGTTGCAAAGTAATATAATCAAGGCTTATAAGTAGAACAAAAACTATATGGGGAGAGAAGTGGGGGCACTCTAAAGGCTACCGGTCAAAGGCAGATGAACTGGTATAACTGCTCAGAGTACATTAGATTTCCCATGCTTTCTTCCATGCTGGTGGGTCTAGTGATACTATAATATCTCACAGGGCTCCAGGCATTACATGGTATAGGAGAGTCACTGTTGAGGGCTTACAGAAATCATGGGATTAGAGGCATGCGTCTCAGAGCTCCCTCTACAACAATTACTTAAAGCTGCTGCTTGCCTGCAGCACTGAAGAGCTCAGGGGGCTCTGGGCACTCTCATGTCACTCTGTGATTAAGGTGCTCCTCTCCAATTTTACAGATATGTTCCACTAGACAGCATTAAAAAAAATAAAATAAATAAGACCCAGTCAATGGAGACTTGGCACCTGTACATCAAGGGCTACAGAGTGAGAGCTTCAACTAACCCAATTTTCCACATTAGGAAGAATTTTGACTCTGTTTCTGCTCCGGCACACACTCTGACCATGAGAGTTAGAGGGCACTGTGTCCTCCAGACATTGGGCAGGAAACCAATCAAACGCTGCACACTCAATTAGTCCAGGATCATACATCATCCCACCAACAGCTTCTTTCTGTCACACTACAACCCCATCTTCCATTTAACATCCCCAAAACCAATTATAAAAAAATCAACAGAAACGACTAAAATGTCATTTAGTTTTGCCTGTTTGAGCTTTATTCTGACTGCAGCCATGAAGAACTGAATGTGCATGGCATTATGTTGATGGAAACATGAGTTCACCGTCATGCAATAATAGAATTGATTGTTCATCAATCTTTATATGCCTTTCACAAATTTTACATTCTCAAATTTCATTTACTTAAGACATCAAAGTAAATGGTTCCTGTTTAGGTCAGTCAGGATTTCTAATATTTTTTCAGCATTTGGAGAATTTTACTTCAATTTGTTTTATAGTTAGTTTTACATACATTTTTCTTTTTATTCGTTTATCCTGTGTGTCTCTGTGTTACCTTGTGATGGACTGGTAACCCACCTCTCATCCAATACCTACTTGAGATATACATTTTAAGCCTAAAAACCTAATACAAACCACCATAAAGTAAACTTAGATTCAATTTTTATTTGTGAAATTAAAGCTTTAATGAAAAGTTAGGTTGCCTGAGGATATGCTGCAGTGCAAACTGAGCCTAGCAGGACTGCAAAATGCATCAGGCCTGTGGCCAGCAGGGTAAGCAGGATTAAATCGACTCAGCTTAATACATGTAGCAGTTTATTTTCAAACCGCATTAGATGAAAAAACTATTTAAAAGTAATGCTGTTTACATTGTGCATTATTTCGATCCCAATATATTTTTAAATTGTACAGCATTAAGTGGAAACTGACATGGTATTCAAAGCTGAGCTGCCTTCATTTACTAGCTGCTGGTATATAAAATGTTTGGTTTGCCAAGACTTCTTTTTTCCCCACATTAACCAATTAACTAATTAGTACTAAGACGCCATATCAGTATTAATGCCCTCTAATACTCACTGGTTGAAGAGAACTCTGGAGCGCACAATGAACTTGAAGATGTATTCCAGAGCCTTCATGGCCATCAGCAGCTGCTCTGTCAGCTTCTCAGCATTCTCCACATAGTTCTTCAGAACTTTGGTCAGCTTCCTGCCAACATGATACATAGTAACTTAAACGATTACATGCAGTTTTTCACAAATGAGCACTAAAAAAACAACAACAAAAAAACACCCGGGTAATAATGCATGGATTTTCTGAGCAGGATTTCCAAAAACACCATTTTTAAATAGCACGATTAAGAAAAATACCACTAATTTCGATTTGTGTGTAGGTGAGGTGATGACATCACAAAAGAAAAAAAAAAAAAAATGGAGCTGATCAGCTGGCATTGATAAACATTATGGGTGGCAATAAGTTAACATCTTTTCAGGAGGAATTTGTAAAATACAAATGGATGTAATTAAAGAAACTCTAATCATGAGTGTTAAGCCTCATATGATGTCCGTCTGAGAAATTGTGGAAGTTTTTTTGGGTGAATTTTTTCTAGATTAAATGACGTTTACAGCCAAATAGCTGACTGTGAGGTGCTGCTCTGTAGGTAACAAACTGTGTCTAAAGTGAGATTGATTTTGCAGTCAACTCTGACTGGGCAAACTGTTTCTGTTTCTGAAATAGAAAACACTTGTAGAAAGAGAAATAAACTTACGTGTAAGCCAGTGTAGCACTGAAATGCTTGCGAATGTAGGTTTCAAGAACAGGGTTAAAGTGCTGGAACTTTCTGTCTGCTATAAGTCCAATTATGAACACCTGTCAGAGAACAAAAGACACTCTCATTAAAATGTAAAACCATGAATCTCGTAATGAAGAGCACCAAACATTACCTGTCTTACACAATATGTTGAAAGAGACGGGGAAATTACACAAGATTGGCCTGGAGCAGAAAGCTATTTTCTCTCAATTCCCTTGGCCGATGATAATCTAAAACGCCCAAATAACACAATTTATCCCCGCACATAGTCAGAAAGAGAAAAACTCTCTTCTGAGATGGACCTCCAGCTGTTGTCCAATGCCAAGCGAGATGGGATTCAGCACGATACTCGTTTATGTATTAAAAGCAAAATAAACTGCATTTCACAGCATACAAGGTGCAAGTAGTATGTGATCACTTCTTTTGGGGTTTTGTAAAAACTTCTGACTCAACTTGAAGAAAAATTTGACCCCTCTGATTCAAATCTGTGTAGAAATTAATAAGAAATCCTAATTGTTTTAAAATGGATTTGAGACATTTGCAACAACTACAAAGCTAAAGCAGAACTAGACAACAACAGGCGAAACTTAATAAATTAATTATTGAAAAGTTTCACTTTTTCCAGATTTCACTTAAAAGCATTAGTGACATTATATTGATTCATTAGAATTACACATTTTATGCTTCTAGTTTAGTCAAATTTTATGATTTACAGCTTTTCTGATAAGTCCAACACCACATAAACATTTTTTTTTAAATCCTGAATTTTAATACAGAAATTATATGTTAGCATCTTGGAGAAGACAACCAAGACGAATGGTTATTTACACCTCTTATAAAAAGGATAAACCACAAAAGACCATTGCTAAAGATGTTGGCTGGTCATAAAACTCTGCATCCAACTGCATCAATGTAATGTTTAGTGGAAGGAAAAAGTGACAACGGCAGCCTGTGTGTTTGATGCATTTGTGTTTGCAGTGAAAGTGTGGTCTGAGAGTATCCCAAATTTTTTAAAAGACTTTGCTTCACAACTCTCTTACAGATACAGTTATCCCTGTTCATACAACTTTTTCTAGCATATTTTTCCCTAAAATATATTTCACCATATTTTAAATGTATGACTGTATAGGTAATCTTGTTTCTTTTTTGAGTGTCTGTGTATGGTTGAAAATTTGAGCACATGAAATGTTTCACAACATTTATTATTTGCATGTGGGCCACAAATGTATTCCAAGTGTTTATTTCCACTGACAGGATCTCTATTATCTTTTATGCTGTGTTCTTCTTTTTGTAGTCTATGCTTACCAAGGCATCAAACACCAATGTATCAAAAGTGTCACTGTCAGAGTTTTCCATCATTATGTTGAAGAGAGCATCCAGAGTGTCTTGCAGAAACTAGAAAGAATGAGATGCACAGGAAGTTAACAGAAGCAAGCATTAAATGCAGATAATAAGAAATTACTTCAACTCGTCAGCCTAATACGGTCTAATATCTAATCAGAAGACACAATTTTACTGTTGCTTTAAATAGGTAAACTTATGTTAATTATTTACAATAAAATAACTAAGAAGTTCACACAACCCTGTTTAAGCGTCCGGTTATTTGAGTGTCAGGTTATTATAACCTTTCAGACATTTCGATAATGTGTGAAAGGTTTAGTCAGCGTTAGGCAAAGGATTGACAAGAACATCTGTACAACTACTAAGGGCAGTGGGCAAAAAAAAAAAAAAATCTAACATTTTGCATAATAAGCATAGTTAGTTGAAAACTGACACTAGCAAGTTATTACAGGAAATTATAAAAATTTATAGAAATTTACAACAGCAAAAATTGTTACAGAAAAAAATACTATTTGTAATATTAGATACAAATAGTACCTAATATTTTATTATATTATTAAGATTAGAATAGCTGTTGATGCTTGGCATTTTTGTGCCAAATATTTGTGTAAATAGTGTAAAAAACATTTTAATTAAGGCTATAATCGTCTCAAACTATTCCTTGGCTACAACACAGCAGCAGAGATGCTAACACACCTTTCCTAGAAATCATTTAGTGAACAGACCCGTAAACTGCAAGTATAAATAATAAGATCCATATTTAGAGACATTCCCATTTTTGTGTAGTAAATGCTTTTTTACAAACATAAAATCCAATCAGAAGCCTGTTTTAGACATTGCTGAGGGTAAAACTGTTAAATTAATGTCATATAATCTAAACCAGCACAGAGAGGTTGGTGGTCTTGTGGTTTCATTCCTCTGTTGTCTGTTGAAGAAAAGCTTAAAGGGGGCACAAGAGTGAGTGAGCCTCCTTTTAAACACAAGGCTCTTAGTCTATTGGCTCAGAATATAGTGACAATATCCTGTGTTCTTCATCCGCAATTTGACTGGGTGGACCAGGGTCATAATATCAACAGAAAAAGGTTTTAAACATTTATACAGAATAATGAGGAAATTATACAGTTAGCAGCTGAACTCTGTACACTCCATGCTCCCCATTAGTGCCTCTTTATAGCCATGAAGACAAGCTGGTGTGGCTCAACTAGGAATGTAATAATTTTCCTGTCAGCAGAACCTTCAGAAACAGACTATACATATCCTTTCTCTCTGCTTGCTCCATTAACTGAGCCATTTCTGAGAACAGTTGTAAAAAGTGACAGAAACACAACAATCACCGTATTGTGCTTGGTTTGTCACTGCTGGATGAATGAGGCTAATCATGTTGTCAGTGAGAAGCAAACGTAACACGCAGAGCTGGGAGCTTAAACCAGTGTTCAGACATGTTTTTAGCACCAGGTTCCACATTTTTCCAAACTTACATCATCTGAGTTTATTTTTGAGACTACAAAAGAACAAATTACCTAAAAATAAATAAATTCTCCATTAATTTATTTAAAAGTACTTATCTCAAAGTCAGGTTTAACATTCAGGCTTAATCATATGAAATTAGTCCATGGATACAACTTTCAAACAACGAGACAGATATTAAAATCTGGGAAATAAATTCTGACCTTTTCCTGACTCACTAAGGTTTAGTATGGGCTATATTAGAAGAACCATTCATTTAGAAATGCCTCTGATCTTTTATTTATGCACTGTGTCTGCATGCTCTCAACAATATATGTCATTACACATCAAGTGTTAAAAGAAAAAGTGTATTTTTTTAAAAACTGCCGACTAAAGGCCATGAGACATTTTGAAAAGCCTGAGTGCTAATAATAAAAATGCTTTATTTATCGATTGTTTTAAACAGGAAAGATAGTCGGGAAACTCTGTGATCTGCAGGCATCCAAACAGCCCATCCTAAAACATTCGGCACAACGTGATTTATTCATCTGCCCCATGTTGAGCACTTAAAATGGCATGACTATGAATCTGACAGTGAGTCATCTTCCCTTTTATAAGCAGGGTTTGGTGCCATGTACTGCCTCCTCACTAGGAGACATAAAAAATTTGTAAAAAAGACAATCTGATCCCCCCAACAGGGAGAGAAAACTGAAGTGAAATTGCTGCCAAGAAGCTGTCACTTTCACAGCTACTAAAGATTGGTTTGTGACTGGATTGTTTATTTTGCTAGATGTCAGGATACTTAAGAAGTATGAAGCCCACAAGAAATACAAACCTATTCCAAAATCAACAAAATATAAAACAAATGAAGACATTCGATTTAGCTCTGACCTTCACGACTTCACCACCGTCCACCTTCATCAGCTGACAGAGGTTCTGCTGCAGGAGGCTGGTGTTGGAGCGCCACTTCAGCAGGCCGAGCAGGTCGACTGGAACAAGCAAATAGATAACACGTATGAGCGGAATCCATTGTATTTATCCAACAACCAGTAACAAAACATGGGGAAAAGTTATTTCCAACGGTTGTCAAAGCTGAATGAATTAAAATGAATGAGTCTGGGATCCAAATTTCACTAAATGCAATGTTTATCAATTTATTAGATCGCTTATTTTAAAGGGAGATAATTAAATATTAGAACAAATGAACAAGTCACAATCTGATTAATTTGGTGGATGATCAAATTAGAGGCTTAGAAAATACTTTTATGTCAGCTCATTATGAAACCATTTATAACTGGACCGAGAGACACAATCTCAGTGTATACAATATCGTCTTACAAGCTTAGAGAAACCCTGCCAGCCACATATTGGGAAGATTTGTGGCTGGCAGCGCCACATATCAGCTGTTAAAACAAAGAAAGCCTACAAGAGCAGCATCTATAAACACAGCAAGTTATTGTTATTGTCACTATCTCAACTGACCACTTATACAAGGTCAAATTGTTGAATATCTCCCTCTAAATGTGGCTAGTTTTATTGGCCAAACTTAAAAGCACTCAGTGATAATTATACTTTACTGAGATAACAAAATACATTCAAAAATATATTGTATTCGTCAACAGAGCTCAAATTCAAATATTAAATTCATAGAATCAGACTGTAGTTACTGTAACAAACATGTCATTCTTAATAAACAAATGTTACATTTCTATAACTGTGAGCCACATTAAAATGTTGACATTTATGGGGTCCCTTGAAGGTCTGGGAGGCTTTCAGCGGCTGCTTAGTTCAGTTATGCCTTGGGCCTGCTCGAAATGTGGCCAGCATTATATTGTGCTTTAAAATCCTAACTGGGATTTAACAGATGTGCAAACAACTATATTTAGTTGAATTGTATTTTTTTATTATTTGTTGATTTAAGACTATAGGTGTGTGTTTAAATATTGTCAACAATGTCTAATTTATTTGAATGGTTTTATTTTGTCTTGCTTTTTTTTTTTTTTCACAAATCATTGGCAGCGGTGCCAATGATCATGTAGGGTTGTGTATACACAATCCATCCTACCAGTATCTCTGGCACCATCATCCCTTGCAGCTCTGTTTCTATCCACCCGGCTGGTTATTGGTAGAGTCAGTCAAGCATGGGAGCATAGAATGGATATCTACCATCTGTAAACCTGACAGCCTATCATGCTTCAGTCACAATGGTCTGTCCAGGTGTCCAGGTATCATCCTCTCCAAAAAGACATGGATTTGGAAATCGATAGAATAGCTCCTAAGAGACGCGCACTGAACACAATGAGGAAAACTCATTGGCAGTTTAGAGCCTCGGGGGAAGTGCTGGCCAAACTGGCTAAATGTTAGGAAAATCGGTCTCGTTTTCAAAAAATGAAGGGAAAAAAAAAAAAAAGGAACACTGAGCATCTTCAACAAACACCATCTGTTTCATAAAAGATGCTTCCACAGGACGCCACATTTAAAATATCAGACCAAACTGGCAGATGGAGGGTGGTGGGTTAATTAATTTCAGCAAAATCCGTTACAGTGTCACTGCACAACTTAAATGCAAATTACTTTCCATTAACTGATAATTAATGTTTATGAAACATCTTGCTTCACTGAACGATTTTTGTCATCCGCTGAACAAATGCATGGATTAAACAGTGGTGTTTATTCATGAAAGTCAAGAACTCCTAAAAGAACTACACAAAGACATTAGAGCAAATTCACACAATTTAAACATATATTTCCTCCTTTTAGTGAGCTTTGATGGGAATGTTGCTTTTCAGTTAAGGTGAAAACGGTAGAAACTTTCACAGTGCCATGTTCTCTCTAAGCGCTGCCACCATCAGTCCTCATACATGAAGCCAACCATGCTGGAAATACCCAGAGACCAACCAGCAGCCACTTCACACCAGCTTCCTGCAAGGAGAGACCGTCTGCATCAAACCAGCTTAATTAAAATGAGTATTTCATCTCTCCTGTGGGCATCAGTGATGAAGTGTCATGTGTATAAAGCAAGCAGACTGTTGATAGGGGCACTGAAGTGCTCGTTTTTCCTCCCTTTGCATGAGTCAGGACAAATCCTGTTGAGACCAACTAGTTAGAAGTGAGGAGGATATTAATTAGGTTAAAAAATGCTTCACAGTACATGAAGGAAATTAAAATGCAGGGGGTATTTATCTAAAGCTCAAAGTAGAGCTAAATTATTTTTTTCTGTTTTGTGTCGCTTCATCTATTAACTTCTAGTGTGTGAAAATGATTTTTTAAACTGATTTATAAATTAAAGGATCATTTCTGAAAAATGCCTCCTTGAATGTGAACTTTATCTTTAACTGTCTTTTTTTTCCTGGTCACTCCAAGTGACCTGGTGTGCAGTTATAGTAAAAGCGAAGTTCTTGTTCACACAGGTAAAGCAGTTAAATAAACGTATTGGTCAATTTAGATTTTGGCTCAAAAATATCTAAAAAAGTATTATTTTTGTATTTTTCACTTTCCAAATGTTTTATTTTGCAAGGTCTCCAGATTAATGCACGCTTTGTCCTCTTTCAAAGTCTGGACCCATTCGCTCAGGCACTCTTGTTTTAAAAAGTCAACACTAGTGAAGATGTTGGGAAGAGGAACAGAAAAGCAGCAAAATGTCCTGCTGGCAGGCAGGAATCAACACATGGTCTGTCTGAAACATCCTGCAGCGAGAAGGACTATTTTCTAATTTACTGAAGTTTTTTTTTTTTTTGCAAGATTTTAAACCATAGTAATCCTACATCTTCACTTCACTAAATTTAAACCAAGCACATTTGCTTGCTTAATTACCCTGTTGTTGTTTTTTTGTTGTTGTTTTTTTTTTTTTACTTAGATGTAAAAATTCTAAATTATGTTTTTTTTATTATAAAATTTTGAATTTTAAATTTTAGGTAGTTTTTAAACATTTTACAGGCAGTTCTCTTTGAAGCTGAAATTTCTTAAGATACATTAGACAACCTTTTCAGGGCTTTTCACATCTATCTGTGCCAAGGCTGTCTGATCACATCCACCTACTGGTGCCCTGCAAATCACCACCACAAAGAGATGCAGAATAAAAGAATGCGTCTACTCAAAAGAGGCACATTCAGATGTGCACGATGCTCCAGTGTTCAAACAGCAATTTGGCTTAATATTAATATTGCAAACTTTACATTTTTGTAAATATTTCTCTCTTCAATTTCAGATTTCGTTTTTTGCAACTTCTCACAGATGTTCAATTCCGACATGCCGACTTGGATGATCTGAAACGTGTGCACCTCCATAAATTGCATGAGATTTTATTTAGTGGGGTTTTAGCATAAAGACGGTTGAATGCAAATGCAAAACAAACTTTGTAGCTTTTTATAAGTAAATAAATTTGAAAACCATGTATTATGTTCATTTATGCATTATTGTAGAGTTGCTCTACTTCATAAAATTTGGTCAAAATGAGAAAAGGTTCACGGCTAAGGGAGTGATTGTATTGTGCTAAGGCTTTCTTGCTTGACAAGTGCAATACAAAAAGATCGGACGACTGTCAGAACACACTTTTAACCCCATTAACCACCTCGGAACAAGAAGAAAAAGACAAGATTAACAACCTGGAATTGTTCTAATCAGAATCTACACATCAACATTGCAGAAAACAATTTAAAATAATAATTTTGCTCATCAGCCACATGTAATCAATGTGAGTTAGTCACTGCTTTTGTAGCTGAGACTGTTCACACCCTTACATCACCACCCCCTGAGTGGAGCAGGAGGGCACTCAGTCAACTGCATTTAAATGACAACTTATACTACAGACTAAACTTAACAAGTCTCGGCGGGGATATTACCGCAGCAGCATGGAACACCCTCTCCCCATCTTCCACATGATGTAAAGAAGCATTTTCACAACAAAATTTTTCCCTTGTGCCGGGGATCTAATCAAATTGCATTCTCCGGTCCGCAGTGGCCTTATTACCGGAACTTCATGAACCTCAGTTTAGCTTTCATCCCAAAGTTGCAGCCAAGCAACAATGACAAATGTGTTTTTTTCTTCCCCTTTCTTTTATTTCATTATATTGCCTATATGAGCCACAAGGTCAGAGAAGGTTCTTACATTATTCTGGATCCCAGCACAGATGGGATATCTGTCTGACAATGAAAAGAAACAATTTTTTTAAAGCACTGCCGACGATGATATACATAAATAAGGTTTATTACAGCAGCATCAAGGTTATTGTGCATTTTTTCTGGGAAAATTTCTTCCTTTTTCCTGAAAGGTCGATATATGATGTAGATTCCTCTTTGATAAATCTTTATTAATAAACAGAGGAATGTCTGACTCAGTTGTTGGATGAATGGGAGAGTATAAGAACGTACAAGGTGAGCAAGTAAAGAAGACACTGAGGAGGCATCTGACTGCTCAGACAGAGAAACAGCTCTTTACACAGTCTGCACTGAGACAACAGTAGTGTTATGAACACACCCTGGAAATGCCAGAGCATCCAAGAGGGTTTATATTGATGCCTGCAGGGATTTATAAACATGTCTGAAAGCTTGTGGGAACACAAGATGCTAGAATCCTTAATCCGTGAGCCAAAGGGCAGAGATGGGGATTTCCTTAGCTTAGTAAGTGTAGATTTTCTCAGAACCATGGGACATTCGGGGGAGATAAAAAGAAACACTGACAGACTGGCAGTGGTAAATAGAATAAATCCAAAGATTATTCAGCAAAAAATGGATTTAAAACAACTAGCCGAAACTGGACAATACCAGCTGAGGGAATTAAAGTAGCTCAAAGTGAGAGCAGGATGAGGGGAGAATCCCTTTTTTGAGTCCAAAAATGTATCTGAAAACATACTGTTTGTGCAGCCAAAACAAGTAAGTAGTAAGAGCTTAGTGAGACTGCCAGGAATTTAGCTGCCGAATCCTACATTCTAAAAGTATGGATCATAATCTCCAAATTTGAATGAGTGAATTTAATTTAACTGTAGCAAAGTTCACCTGTCAAGTAGAACATTCAGTTAAATCCTTTAGTTTAAGTCATTGATTACAGAGATGATGTGTTTACTTTATTTCCAACAATGATAGAACAATGAGACATTTTGAGTGCCTTACCATTCTGTGTCAGTTTTGTGGAGCAGACCAGGGTGGCAATCTGGAAGGAGTCCTTGCTGATGGTGCAGGTTCCGAGGTTCTGGGAGTTTTTGCCAGTGGTGGCATAACCCTTCTCCTCCAGCTCCAGCTTAGTGGAGGGAAGGCTTAGGTAAACGGAGGAATCCTCCAGCTTCTTAGCTTCTGCCTGGTTTTTAACGATAAGACATGGACAGTTTCTCAATAAAAATAAAAAATTGTGTATGTGTGCCATGGTTTTAAGCTGTGGGTTTTTTTTTATCAAAAGGTGTTTCTCAAACGTTAACTTGACATTGTTAAGTATATTGAGTCTATTATTTTTATGATTTTTCTTGCTGCTGAGTCAGTCAAAGACGGAGCAGACACGGAGCAGTGCGGCTTCAAAACTCTGTCAGAGGATGTTTCTGCATTTACCTTGTACACAATGAGATCATGCTCTCCATCCCTCAGAGTGGTCCCATCATACCGCATGAGTTTAACGAAAGACAAGGCAAAGATTTTCTCTGATTTATCTTTGGCTGTGAGGGGATAAAAAAAAGAAAAAAAAAAAAACATGAATAAATAGAAATCCGACAGCCTGCAGGAGATATTGATGATGTTGCACCAAAGAGTTTGTGTTTCTCGTGCAAATTTGCAAATTAACACACCAAATCTCATACATGTGCATACAATCTGTTTATATGAATGCGTGCTTAGTTGAGAAAGCTTATGCAAAGCAGATTCCACAGCAGAAAACTATTAGGGACTGCCGATTTTACAAGCAGTAAACAAACCAGCAGACCGACAAGATATCATCTCAGCACCACGGTACCTCACTCAACTCTTGGGCAAAAGAAGTTGCTATTCAAACTTTTTCCACGTCTTAGTTGATCCTACACACTTGTGTCTTTGCACAAACTGTTTGTTTTTCCCCCAAAAATAAAACTAGTCAGACACACAGAGAATGTATTAGTGTGGGTTGCGCTTTGCAACAAAAAAGACTGGCAGATGAAAATTCCAAGTTAAAATACTCAGTCTCTGCTTGACAATAAGCTGCAAAATATATGAAACAACATCATAGAAAAACAATTTGGGTCAAAGCATATTGCGTGTTTTTCTTGTTAGTATTCTAACAGCTAATAGTGAGTGAGAGAAACACCTGCACACAGCTTGAGTTATCCCACTAGAATGAGGAAAAGGTGAAAACTCCTCTCACACACACCAGTTTATTGCGTGCTGCACAAACAAGGAAGAGAATTATGATATTGTCCTCTAACCAAGCGTTTGGATAGAACCACATTTCATCATGGTGAATCAACAAGCTCAAATTTACTCGCGGATAGACGCGATTCATCAAAATATATGTCGCATTCTATCTGCATAAATCCCTTCATTGGTTTTGCTGCCTGCATCTCCAGCTATGAATAATTGCTGGGCAGAGAAGAACCAGTGGAGGGAAAAACGCTGTGCAGATGCTGCCCAGGAGTACCTGATGTACAGGTACATGCAGACGTACTGGCATTCTAGGGGCTTTTCCACACTTTACAACTACAACAAAGTAACAGACCTACACAAAACTATGCATATTTCAGAAGCTTACATGGTTTTCAATCTCCTGCATTTAAAAACCTCAAAAGTTTCTTGTCTGATTGTGGAACAACCATTCACTGCACTTACAGTTACAGGTTTCTCTGGGTAAATCATAGACTGAAACTCTTGCTCATTCTTCTTCCCATATTATCTCAAGCTGTTTATGGATGTAGAGCACCTGTAAACACCACTGTTCAGGTTTTGTCACAGATTCTCAATTGGATTTAGGTCTGTACTTTGACTGGAACATTTTAATATAAATTTGTTTTACTCAAAACGAGGAGTATGAAACCCACAACTCCACAGCTGTATGAGACTTCCTAGCCCCTCTTCAGTTACTCAGAAATAACTGGTAAAGGAATTGTAAAAAGCTACGTAAAGCAGCTCATCTATCAAATTTATGTATTACATTAAAACAGAGTGAAGCAAAAGGTACAAGAAATGTGTTTTTCATTCCGGCCTTTTGTAGGCGTCAGGTTGCCACTCAAGGCCTTTTAATTGGACCACTAATCATTTTTCATTTTCCATTAACATTTAAAGAACTCAACTGATTTCATTGTAGTTTGGTTTTGTCATTTGAAAAAAAAATTTTTTTCGGAAACCTAAAACTAGGAAATCTCCAATTTTCCATCAAAACTAATTATAAAAAATATAAATTTATAAAAGTTTAATAGGCTTCTCTTTTTTTCCAAGGCAAAGAATTATATTACAGCTGAGACGGCGTGCCCGTTTGTCCTTGTCTTTGGATGATATAAACCATTCCAATATAGCTCTGGCTGTATGTGTGCTGTCAACATCCTGCCGGCTACCTGTTGGATTCTTCAAACTTTTTTGCAGTTGCTGATTGCCTAGTTTACTCTTAAGCTCCCAGAGCAAGGGTGCTCAAGTCCAGTGCTCGAGAGCTACCATCCTGCAACTTTCAGATGCATCCCTGCTCCAGCACACCTAAATCAAACGAATGGCTCATTAGCAGGTCTGTTCAGAGCTGATCCTGATCTATTGGACATAGGATGCATCTGAAAGTTGCAGGACAGTAGCTCTCGAGGACTGGACTTGAGCACCCCTGTCCCAGAGAGTCACCAACACATTACCAAACCTCTGAGGGCTTCACAAAAAAGCTGAGAATATTACACACAACTGGACTCTATTTTTAGTTTCACTTTCTTTCCACTTCACGTTCATCTGCACCTTTATGTGGGACTATCAATGACATAGAGTCCCCATGAAGTTCACTCTTCTCCCATACAGACAGCGTAACACATTTTAATGACAGATGAAAAACAAGTGAAAAGATGGCAGCTGTGTTCTGCAGGGGAGGCGTGGTTTGTGATGGCTTCCTTATGTCTGATGAGGCCTGACAATGTTACAGTGGTAGACTGAGGCACTGTGTGAGAGCTGGCCTTATTCTCAACAGAGAACGGACTCAGAATAGAGAGCGCATGAACTCCACTAGTGGCCTTGATGAACAGCTCTGTCACTCTGCGTTCCCACAAAATGCTCTGCACTTGCTAGGAGCACAGCAGAGGCACACATTTCTAAGTGCTGGCAGACCATCTCTGTGCTTCTTCTCTTCAATAAGGAAAATGAACTTTTCCCATAAGAAAACATTGCATATATCTAAAGCTTGTAGACTCTGCATTATGTCTCAAAGGGTTCTGAATGAGATGCTGAAGAGTATGAAGAATAAATTCTGTTTGGCTATAAAACCACAAGTGAATAAAAGGTATTTAAGGTTTTTACACAAAAACTTTGAAATATCCTAGTTTCAAAGTTCTGGAAGAATAAAAATAAATCTGCTTAAGATAAACTAAACTGAAAGCAATAGAATGTGAATATTTCAATATATTTGGAAAGATAAACTTTATTTAAACACAATATTTAAAGTTAAGACAGTCCATAAATTTCAGAAAAAACAAAGTTCATGCAGTGCCTTTCAAAAGTATCCATATTTTTCACATAACTAGAAAGTAAAAGGTAATTTGTTGGGATTTTATGCGATAGACCAAGTGGAGGGAAAATGATGCATGTTTTTCAAATTCTTACAAATAAAAATATGAAAAGTGTAGTAGTTCTTCTCATAGGAGTTTGTTATACTGGATTTTATTTGGGTGTATTAGAGAAAAGGGGACTTAATAAAAAGCATGCCACACTTTTCAGATCTGTCTTAGCCACCTTATGGCCTACTGGCATTTACTGTATAAGTGCTAAACTAATACACGTGACGTGTGATATGTTTAATATTTCAATGTCTGCACACTGTAAAAGCAATAAGTGGCAGATGAATTAAAATAAACAATATCTGAATTTAAAAAGAATCCAGCTGTTGCACCTTCTTCCAACACACATCTATTGTGAGCTCTCAGTCAGAATTGGAAGTTTAGCAGCATTAGTATGCCTCTGCAGTCCCCGAGTAACTTGAGGAGAGTTTCTAAAGTAAGCGTTACAGCCAGATAGCAGCAAATCACAGACTTTGAAAAGCAAGCCTCCTAACAGCATTAGTCCCCACAGAACCAAGGTGTGCATGACAAGAAGGCTCTCCAAGTGGATTAGCTGCCAGCACAGAGCTCAGAGACCTGGCAATTTCCTCCAAAGCACCTGCGAGCAGGTGAGAAGCAAACACAGCGAGGGGATTTTGGAAATGGATGATGACACCAGCTGAAGATTAGGGGATGGGTACCACCTCCCTAAGTCTCTTCTTACTCCTCAAAAGCCCTTTCTGATGTCAGAGGGAAGACCTTCTCCATTTGAAAGATAAATGAAGCAGCGTGTCTATTGCCTGCCCTTTATAACCCTTTATAAAGAAGATGTGAAAAAAATGAAATACAACAGTAGTTGCATTTAACTGTACACCGGCCTCAATAAATAAAGCCCCGCTAGGCATTTTCACATCCCAGCTGTAGCCTCTGACAACCCATTCCATGGTGCTGCTTTATGCAGAGGCAAACTACTACTTCTGATTAATGTGACAAAAGGTAAGCAGCAAAGTATTTATCATTGTGCAATGCATCTGCTGGAACTGCATGTCTTCCATTAGGTGTATTGTAAGCAGATTAGCAGCCAATTGTACACCTGGTCATCTGAAAAATGCATTTTTCAATAGTTGAGATTTATACTCACAATCCTGCGATGAGCGATGGCGGAAGGTGAACCGCAGATGGCTTCGATTTACGTCTTCGATGGGGATCGCAACCTGAGATGAAGAACAGGACAGGGGAGAGGGACTTTGGTATGCATGATAACACATATTTGTGTTTTTCACAAAGTGTTCCACATTCCTCTGTACTAAATTTTGTTTTCGTTTATTGGGATGAATGGATGATTTAGTAAAGTGTTGATGATGAAGACACACCTTTATCGTTTCAAACCACCTCGGCTGCTTTACTTGGTAGTAGATGACAGACTTGTACTCATTGATCCCTTCATCTCCAGCGCCAGGAAAGATCACATTCTAGAGAGGAAGTAATACATATATTTAAATATAAATGATCTTACAGAGCCTACAAAATAGTATCCACCTCTGTAGATACTTTACCTTTTTCACTCCTTTTAAATATCAACAACAAAATCAGAATTTTTGACAAAGAAATTGTGCAAAAACCTTTAATGTCAAAAATTTTTACTGAATAATGAAGAGGATAAAATATCCAACGGGAACAGGGTAAGTACTTTTCACAAGCAGTTAGGATAGTTAAGTATAGTTGATTAATTGATCTACTATAACTTGGCTGAAACATTTCCACATTGGCTCCCTCCTTGTGGAAAATTGACCACCTCTTATTTCATAAAGTGCACTCCCTCAAGCAGAAAGCCTTAATCTAACAAAATGGCCTTTAAAAGTCTGGATGTACTTTATGCATGAGCACCTGTTTGGTAGCTGCCAATCTCATGACAGTACTGTGGAAGAAATAAATTAGAAATTAATTATTTAAGAAAAAGAACTGCAAGCGCTCCCGTGCAGCGAAACTTTAAGAGATGGTGGGCAAAGAAAAAACAGACCAGCTGCTGCAGATGGACCACTCTTTAAAACCGCTCCTTCCTACTGGGTGCTCTTCAGTTTTTACAACAGGTCAGGCTGTGGAGAGGAAAAGAAAACTACAAGCCCCGGTAGGGAAGTTGGTCTGAAGGATGGAGTGACAGCGGGAGGCAGACATGCCTTGTTTTCCATCCATCTGTTGCCAGCCTACCTCTTTCCTCCCAGCTGACTCCCCAGGCCTGCTAGTGTAACGCTGCTGAAGTACTCCTACACTAATGCTTTCTGACAGCCGGCAATTATGAGGAATAACAGACCCCGTGTCCCCCAGCTGTGCTGAGCAAATACAAGGGAGGTGGGGTCAGGTGCTATATCTCTCAAATCTCCCCCTTCACTAAGTGGCCAGGGTTCCTGACAGCATCATATCTTAGAGAAGTGGCTGCTGAAACTGGAGGTGTGCTCATAAGTCAAGATGTCACTGGCCAGTCCTGCGTGTCACAAACCCTTTCTGAAAGAGAGGAAGAATGACATTGTCCAGAGGCCGGAATAGACGCGCAGAAAGGAAAGGACAGAGGAATATGAAAGATACAGCGTATGCAGAGAATCGCAAAGAAAGCAAAAAATACCGCCCGGTACAAAACTGCAATGCTCTATGAGAGCCCAAAAGCGGTCAAAAAATTATTAACCAAATTATTCAAAATGTGCGTCAGGTGCTTTATTAATTATCTCGAGGTGTTTAAATCTTTTCCATACTGTTGCATAAATCTTATTCAAGTTATTACTAGATCATAACTGTATTTTATATAAACCAGGCGAAAGCTACAAGACTCAAACAAATCTTTGGCAAACTGGCCTAACGTGTGTGTGAGAGTATCAAACACCTAGTAATGCTATGTTGAGTGTTATTACTCATTATTAAAAAAAGCAGTCTAGCAATGAAGACTGTTGTATAATAACTTTTGTTTATGCTATGCTATTATACCACAGGTATATACAAAACGATTCTTAAACCACAAAGAGAGTGATGAACCAATATCTTTAGAGCATCTGCTTTTAAGACTAATTACAACAAATTTAACTACAACTGGAAAATCAAACAAAAATGTTACATCTGTGTTCTTTGGTAACAGAATTATTATATATATTAACTAATTAGATAATGCACTTCTATAAATGACAGAAGTCACTAATTTGCACTGAATCAAGGTTAATTTTAAGCATCATCAGCAGCAATCCTTTTACTTCCTCAGCATGCTGCGACAAATCATTGAAAACGCTTCTCAATTTAAAACTAATGAGTATAATGGGTGCAGCCAAGGGTAACAAAGCTCTCTCCTGATTCAGTGTTTGAAGGAAGACTCATTAAAACCAGAAATCTGTCATCTCAAATTACTTAAATTCACTCCTATTCCAATTATACCAGTGCTTACATCACTGTAATGATGGGGTATGGTACCGTAATTGCATTTAAATAAGATTATTTTAAGCTGTAGCTCCAAATATTACAAAAACATTAAAGAACTTAGATTCTTTAGAACAAGGAAAGATGACTTACAGCCCCTTCCACTTATTGGTGTTCCTCATAAAGTTGTGTTGCAAGCCTTTTATGATAATAGCATATTTTAACACTGACAACATTCAAATTCATCAAGTTGAGTACATTTATTTAAATGCAGGATTAAATCCCATGTTGGGTAGTATTTGCTTTTTTTAACAAAAATCCCTACAACACTTTAGAAAATTATGTATACCCCCATGGGAATATTTTGGTTTTGCTTTGGTTTGTGATTACATTCTTATGCCTTACAAATATTTTCATTTGAAGACCATAAAATACCATTTAAAGTTAGGCTTCTGTTAAATGTCAGCAAACACTCCAGTTGCAGACTCGCTGCCCCACTTCCTCCCACTGGTTTCTCATATCCAGCTGCTCTCCACGCATCCTCCATTAATTTGTGGATGATGCAGAGTAAGAAACGGTGTCAACAGGGATCGTCAGTAATTAAACATGAGAGAAAAGAGGTCACTGCGACTTTAGATGAAACAAAACCTTCATTAGGACATCAAACCCTGGTGTGTTGGCACAAGATGTAAAAGGTAGAGAGAAAAACAGAGAGATGTAAGTTTATCTTACATATTACAACTTGGCAAATTGACAGCCACTATTGTACATTTTTTTGTTTATTTTACCTTAATTTGTAGACACTAAATGCAATTTAGACACCTGTGATATGACGCTGCACCCCGATTCCATACTTCACTATAAAGAAGAAGAGCAAGTAATGCAGTTCATAGCTCCTTGACCTTATATATCTCTGATTTTTCAAGACAGTAGTGCAACACAGATTTTACTCTTAAGTATTACAATACGTTTTTGTTTTTTTTCCAGAGTTGGCTGCAGTTTTTCAAGAGTGTATATTCAATTTAAAAATTAGTTTCAAACACAGTGGCTGCACAGTGGCGCAGTTGGTAGAGCTGTTGCCTTGCAGCAAGAAGGTTCTGGGTTCGATTCCCGGCCCGGGGTCTTTCTGCACGGAGT